>JALJEE010001160.1:0-25213 GCA_023231475.1 Seison nebaliae | reverse complement strand
TAGTCTTCACCAAACGGACAATTTAATGTCCGACAATGTCCTATTTTTTAACATTGTCTAGACAATTTTGTTTAAACAATATTGTCTTAGACAATTGTCCCTTGAATAAAAGACAATTTTTAAATTTATTAATTTACGAGCGAATTGTTACATAAGCTTATAAAATTTAATAATAAATTCTCGTTCTATGCTTAAATGAGTAGAATGTAGACCTGTAACAGGTCTAGTAGAATGCGATGATAAAAGAATTTATTATTTCAGAAATTTTTTATTAATATTAAAGTAGATTTCTTCGGTTAATTTGTGATGGTTTAACCTCCATCTTCTCATTCCTAACTGATAGGAAGCACGGCTAAAAATTCGCTCCGATGCTGCGGATGTTGCTGGAATAGAAAAAATTTTTTCGACGATTTGGTATAAGATAGGAAATTTCAATTTCTGTTTTCTCCAATACTGCAGCAAGTTTTCGTTCTCGTGCATTGTCTCTTTACTAAATGCGTCTACTTCGATTTCCCAATCGACATTATTCTAATGTTGAAAGAAAAAAGTTAGATTAATAACAGAAGTCAAAATAAATAAAAACGTTCAATTTTTCCAATTTTCTTTTCTTTAGTTTAGATATATAATCGTCTTCCGAATTCGGGCAATCATCATTAATTGACTCATTGGAAGAATTGGATATAATATTCTCCGTTATATATTTTTCCAATTGTTTATTCATATTGATTTTAGGGCAATCCTCCAAAGAACATTGCATCAATGGATGCAAAAAAGTTGATATGCACTGCATAGTCTCATCCACCGTTTGACTCCAAACAATTATGTAGAATGGAAACATAATTTTAATTAAAAGTGTAGATTATCTTATCCTAAATCGAAGTATTACATCAGGTTTTTGGTATTTTTCTGCCTCTTATATAGATGTTGATATGAATATTATATATACCATTTCCAAATAAACTTCATCTATAAGACAAGTGGTCTATGATATATAGAAAATACATATCAACATCAGATTAGGATTAATAAGCACTAATTACACTGCTTTTTAGTTTTTTGACGTGCTTGTTCATGACGGAAATCATCAGGTAAATGAAGAAGGATATCTCTCCAAAAAATTGTTTTCGATGATAATTCTAATTATTCATCGTATCGTGATTCATATTGCAATAAGATAAAATTGAATTTGAAATGATTAGAAAAGGAAGGTAAATTGCATGTATGAAGTTTGATTAGAATGAGACACTTAGGCAAGAACGAAAGGATGGATTGTTATTCGCAATGAATTAAATTTTTTCCCAAATCTCAAATTGAAATAAGTAGATCGAATGGCATTAGGAGAACTGTCATGAGAACAGGAGAGAATGACCATCGTTCACATAGGAAGATATTTAGCAGAACTTCTCTTTCCCGAAAACGAAGAGGAGGGGGAGGGGGAGATTTTTGTGTGGAGAATAAAGTCGGAGAATACCGACAAGAACGGCAACTTAAAAAAGTGGGACGAATTTGGAAAAAACTTTAAAAAGTAGTTTAATGATGACTTTTTTTTTGAAGTTATTTTAGATGTATAAGATATTGTTAGATAGACTATTAAAAGTTCTACATGTTATGATTTGTTATTGCAATTTTTTTAATTATAAAGTTCAATTTTTTATTATTAATATATTAGGTTATTCAAATTTTGCCTTATTTTTTTTAAAAACTATCCTATGGAATGTTATTAATATTATAAACGCCTAACACTGAATAATTTATAATGTGTGAATAGATTCGTCTTCTACATATTGGTAAAATGAAATTTAAAAATATTTTCAATTTAGAACCTAAAGAAAGTGAAAAATATTGGTTGGGACAATTTAGGGATATTGCTTGGGGTAAATTAGGAACTATATGATAAATAACTTCATCCATATGTTACTTTCATAACAAAAAACATATATTCCACGTGGTTAGAGAATGGACCGAATCATTGCTTATACAATAATATTATAACCGGGTGGTTTAATTCTCAAGTTTTCAACCATTGGATAAGAAAGGTCTAGTACGAGAAAAAATTAGATAAGATAAATATTTGAACAACATAATTGGTTATGTTTGTTCATAGAAAAAATTTAAGACTATATGTAAACTTTCAATGGTCTCTCATCAAATGAGAGATCCGGGCGTTTCTCACGCGGTCAATTTCTCACAGAGTTTTTTTTCGCAGGGTATTTTCTGTCGAAGATGTTTCTCCCGATATTTTTTAAATGTTATTGTTTAAATACTAAAACAACATAATATTTTTTAAAATCCTCTCCTGTGTTTTGTTGTTTGCTGTCAATCGGAACATTTTTTACCGAAGGAAACTTAAAAAATGTCGTGAGAGACGTCTTCGACAGAAAATACCGTGTGAAAAAAAACTTTGAGAGAAATTTATCACGTGAGAAACGACCGTCCGTTCATTTAACGCTATACAATTTATGTACGATATCTAGTTATTATTATACATTCATCGACCTTTAGAGATAATATCCCACTAATAATATTTTATAAAATATTAAAAATAAAAATAATCAAATCAAAAAACTAAAATCGTACTATTGTTGTATAAGAAATGATCTATGTGTAATTATTATTTGTTGGAAGATATTCGTCATCATGCGGTCATCTGGGAATCTCCATTCTTCCCGTATTACCTAAATGAGAAAGAGTTATTATTTAAGAACAATCATTCGACTAAATTCAGTATTATAATTTGTCGTTAAGAATTTCAAAACAACTGTAAAATAACTTTCAAAATAAATTGGAACTTGTGGAATTGTGCATCTCAGAATGGATTTCAAGAGATAGTTGAAGAAATTGGAATGTATGCGAATACTAATCGACCGTGATTCCCTCGATCAATTACGACATTATATTGACATCGAGGACGATAATAATTTTTTCTCCTATTTTTCATTTTTATCCCGACGGGAATTCGAAACCAAATAAATTAAAAATATCATCCGATTATGGAAGAAACATATTTGAACAACGATTAATATTAGAGAGATGGAAATGATGGGAATATGATAAATATTGGGAGAGAATGATTTTAAGATTATGATATCGGACGTCAAAACCATACGATGTATTTGTCATCTTTTACGAAATATAGTTAATATTTGTGCAATGTGAAGTATCTATATGTTATGAGAAAGTATCAGAATTTGAAGGAAAAACATAGATTGATTTTCAATTGGATCGACTACTGTTTATACAAATCTATTAGGTAAATTAAAATACAGTGAAATTGCACGTCCAATAATGCAGATGTCTGAAGTTCCTGCAAGTATTGCAAGTCGTTTTTATGATGTTTACTTAAAATCAGAAAATGATTTTAATGTTCCGATCATCTCTTAAACGAAATTAACAATTGAATCAAATTTATCTCCTAATTTCTCTTGTAATAGTTTTAATTATTGGGAAGTTTCTTAATTTGAAGTCACACAAAAACTGTCTGTTAGAGACGGTGGCAAAAGATTATTGAGATTTTTCCAATTACGGCAATTCTCCAAATTATTTCCGAATTTTTTTTCCTTTAGTTTTTTTTCTAGATTATTCGACCTTCGACGTCGTTTTCTTTTATTATTTCATCGGATATTTATTGTCTTATTGAGAAATGAATTTTTGGCAACGATTCTCCTTTTATCATCGACAGGCTTTTATGTTGTCAACTGAATAAAAACTTCCAAACATTTCCAATTCTTTTTTTGAAGATTGTTTCTAAATTTTTATAAAAAAAGTTGAAGAGAATGCTTCATTGGGAGCTGTAACATTAATATGGGGAATATGTCATGTCGACATAAGAAATGTCAGAAATTAAGCATTAATATGCTGAGAACCTTTTCGATACATTGTAATTGTGTGCACGAAATATTTTTCACGAAGAAATATATGGTATTTAGAGATGGGAAGGAATGAAATAGATGAGCAGGAGGAAAGAAATAGATTGATTTTATTCTATTCGATTGATTAACTATTGGATTGTTTTGGATGTTAATGGATGGAGATTGTGGAAAAGGAATTGAAAGTACGATTGCTTCTTTCAATTTCATCAACCAAATTATTCGACACAATCATCGTTCGATTTGTGCTTAAATATTTCAATCGTTTGCACTTAATCGCCAACTGATCCTTCATTCACAACAGATTAAGATTGATGTCCAATTAATATTAGTTTGGTTAGTGTGTTTCTTTTTTTACTGTTAGCTCAAACGAATTTTGTGGACGATATGGTATAGTCTCTATTGACTTCCTCCACTGAATGGGAGGTGGGCGAGAAGATAATGTGAATGAATGAAGAGAATGAGATGTTCGTTGGAATGTTCTTTATGAGAATTTCTTTTTTCATGCTCATATATTTGAATGAGCGGAAATTGTTCGATAACAATTTTCCATATGAAATGAGTGGAATATGGTAAATAATGAAATAAATTCAGCCATAGGCATTTGGTGGGAAAGAAAAGAATCGAGCACTATCCAATATGTACACGAGCGATTAAAGGAGAAATTCGTTTATGGGAAAACATGATATAATTTTTATTGAGAGGTAAAATGCTTGTTTACCAGTGTACTAATTCTCGTTGTGCTTGTTTTATATAATCTTCTTAATAAGACATCTGACTAAAGGTATATGGCCGCTTCCCACTTGTATAGATGCATGCATGAATGTGTCTGATATCTGTACTATCCATTCGACCGTTTTAAAGAGAATTCTTCGATTTTTTTTATTATCAAATAAAAAATTCATTCGCTTATTAATACAGGAGAGTTTCAAGTACGTATGAGATGTGTGAGAAAATTATGTTTTCTGGTGTAAAATGGAATAGGAATTATTGATATAATATAATCATTTTGTTGGTGATATGTGTGTAATTGTAGAGAATTTTGTGCACATAAAGAATGTTGTTCAAAATTATCAATTGTTATTCAATATAGTTGAACAAATAAAATATTGCTCTTCGCTTTATTATTTTTCTTTTTCTTCCTCCTTTTTACATCTTCTTTTTCTTTTCATCAAATTGAAGGTTCTGTAAAATCGATCGATCTGTTTGCTTGCTAAATCATATCGATATTCCTCATAGTAGAATAAACAGCTCCCCACTAAATAAAATCATATTCTTCTTCCCCCACATCTATACGTACTATTATGTTAATTTTATAATCCATAATTTATATGTCATAACTTTCCTCTTTAAAATAATAATTCTTATTGTCCTTTAGTAGTTAAAGATTGATACTAACTTTTATAATAATAACTGTTATCTAATGTAATTTTTTTGAACGGTCATAAGAGCCAGACAAAATGTTTTTGACAATGAAATCACCACAAGAACCTTGTGACAAGATATTCGTTGACGAAAGAAATGTGTTCACTTCCCTTCACGACTTTCTTTCAAATTAAAGAAATTTCTTGGAATACTCGAATATGAAAAAACCCCCATATCGTCGAATTAAAATTCGCGGAGGATTTTAAGAGTCAGTCGGTTCAAAAGAGACATAGAATGGTCATATCATTATTGTTAGGAGGTAAATAAATAGTTGTTGAACTTCATGATTAGGAAAACCGCATATTTTCATTTAAGAAAATTTCTTCTTCAATTTTTTGCGGTCACTTGTAATTTTTCTAAATTTAATATATTGAATGTATTTCTGGTGTAGAAGTGATAATTTTCTTTGTTTTTTATCTTTTTTTTATCTATTACGATTGTCCTAGGACAGGAAGTCGTTCCAGTTCAACAAGTTCAATTTTTCAAAACTTGAAATTTTAAAATGACTATCGTCGTATTCATGGTAACGAATAGTTGACAGTTCATTTAAATAAGAAAGAAATTTAGATTCGGTGGTTATTAAAGGATTATAATATATAAAGTATTTTTTTTGTCTCATGAATATGTGAATACGTACCAGTAATGTTTTGTCTTATAGTTCCTTCGTCCTAAAATCCGTTTGACCTTTCTACCTTTTTTAAATTTAAAATAAAGGTACATGATTTAAATGCTTCATCTAACAAAATATCTCTTTTTCAGAACATATGCTTATATACAATTAAAAAGGCGAAAATGAGATTTGGAGTATGAAGGAGTTTTTTATTTGGTACAAACTATTTTGCTCATTCTCCAATATACTTCGAAGTTGTTCCATCTATTTCGGAATTTTATTTGCACAATTTCAAGTGTTTCAACGAGTTTCGTCTCGTTTTGTTTCGTGGCATGAAAAGATAAATGATGATTGAGAGAAGGAGGAGAAGCGTGTACGTATATGAATATGGAGAGGTGGAATAATTTCCAAATATTTTTAGAGATCATTAATTATAATTATGTTAATAAGAATAGATGGAATATGGATGAATGGATGAATGGATGAACGGATGAAATGTTTGAATGATCAATCGCAGGTGAACATAGTTTTATTAATGATAATATGTAGAAGAAGCGGAATGGTCTTACATAAGAAAGATCCATTGAAATGATTGGGCTTACTTCATAAATTATCTCCGATTTAATCGCTATTCTTACCATAAAAGGACATGAACATCAATTGATAAATAAATTGAGTTACATATTTTCATATAATCACACAAGTAGTCGATGTGACTCTGTGTACCAACGTACACAAATTGGTTTGGTTCTATATGAACAAAATCTAATTACAAGTACATACGTGCACATAATTACATTTAGTTATGTAATAGGTGTAAGAATTAGTGCAAATTGTACATGGGACAGATGTATATTAGTTACATGTACGTAAATATATGACCAATTGGCTATTTTTTAAAATTGGAGAATATATGCAGACCTTATGCCTTTTGAATGATGCAGGTGTAAAATATGAGACATAACGTAAACGAATTCCCTACATCGATACATGGTGAATTTGGATCTTCCCCTCTCTCCCTCTCTCTTTTCCTTCCCGTAATTCTCAAAAATTTTCCTAATACTACTACTTTTCTTTTCCTAATAACATCGTTGTAACAGACATGTGAATTATCCAACCTTTTACCAATATCCAATTCGGTCCTATTATGTTAGTGGTAAAAAGTAAAAGTAATTTAGTTTCACTTTAGTAGTTTCAACTTATTTTTCAAAAAGAAACTATTCAGGAATTTTAACATCATTGCTTCTTTCATCCGCCTCCTCCTCACTCATTCTCACCAACATATCTCGCAACAAAAGGAGGAACATGCTAAATAACTGTATTGAGAAGTAGAAATTCTCCGCAGTCTTCTTAACGAGAATGATACAAATGTTAGGTTAGGAGGAATGTAAGGTTGGTTGTTCCATAAAAATGAGGTGTGATATGCGGAGACGCATATAAGATCAAAATCTAACGTAAGATTTTATCTCAAAAATAATAAGCACACTTCCATAAAAAGGATTTTATTGAGAAATTTCCAAAAGGCACATGGCAATAATTAGACGTATTAAATTCCATCAGATGAAAATGGAGTGGATTATTCAAGTTGTTCGGCGAAAGTGCAAAATAAAAGTTGAAATTTTTGAAAAAAAATTAAAAAAACTTCATTTTCTGTCCCCAATTTCTTAACGTAATATTATCTTTTTTAGAACAGATTTATTTTTATTTGAAGCGATGCACAATTGTTTATCAAACAAACCACAAACTTTATGAAAAAACCGATTAAATCTTCATTTTACTATGCAATTCTCATTTTTTTTTTCGGGTGGAAAGTAATTCGAGTTGAATGTAATAATATCATTTTTTTTTCAATTTTCTTATACGCCCGAATTTTTGTCGGTTTATATTCTCAGAAATGTCTGTGATAGTTAAGTCCTCTAATATTCAATGAATATTATTTATTTTCAAAATTCATGTGAACACTGTTAATATTTAGAAATGAGTTAATCCAAATTTCCAATTTTAATGGAATTTTCTGCCATATTCTTCTCCGTGTAATGTAAACAAAAATGTATTTGACTATTTATCGTTTCCTAAAACGAATATATTCGGTTAGTTATTCCAATTGAATTAATTTTGCGTTTAATAATTATTTCTTCCATCCATTCTGACAATAGTTCCCTTGTGAGTACATTATTTCGATGTTAACAGAAGTGAAATTAAAATTGACGAAATAGTTTTTTTTTTTGGAACGAATATTCACTGAAATATATTTAAATAATCTTCCATCATTCACAAAATAGTATTACTATCAAATATTTTTATGAACTTTCATGTAATATTATTAAATGGAAAATAATAATTAAATTAATAATGATAATTATTATTAGATTAACATAAACTATATAATTTTATATCAATTTTTTCTATAATAGAAAGAAATAGAAATTCTATTTCAATTTAACATGGAAGTTTTACAATTCCATCATATTATTTGCATAAATGAGAATTTCATCTACATTACTGTAGGATCATTGATCATGGAGAGAAGAAGCAGAAACAAAAATTAAAGTAACTAAATAAAATTTTCTAATTCTCTTCTCCCTAATATGTTCCTGTCCGTAGTCTTCTAAGCAGAGACAATTTAACTGGGAAGTGAATAGAAGAACTAGAAAGATATGTCTAACATTCCCCACAATAATATCGTTAATATGGATTCAATGTTAATGAAATTTTCCACAGATGTGAACGATTCTTAACAACAGTTTCTTAACTTTATTTTTCTGTTTCGGAAATCAATTTTTCTTAAGTCCAATAAGTTTTAAGACCCTTCAAGCGCTATTCAAGTAAATGCTTAAAATATGCATAAAAATTAGTATTTTGTGCAAATGAAAGAACTTTCAACCGAATAAGTTCTTCGGAACGATGGTTATGATTAAGAGGAAAAGAAATGAACAATTATTTGTGGTTAAAAAAAAAGCCACTTTCCCAAAATGCACAATTATTATAATTTTTTCCGATCACTTTTAATCTGGTCATTCAGTTGCATTATATATACGCATGGAATACAATATACAACCGTTTTATTCTTAAAATGAGTGCAAATTGTTAATTTGAAGTTAAATCGAATTTTCATCTTTTGCATGAACAGAAATTTTATCCCGGTTTCTTCTAAATTGCTTTGTGCATTGGTAGATTGTAAATTTTCCCTGATGAATTTGTGGTATTCAGAAAGCAATTTAGATGAATTGGGAAAGCAGGTCGGTTTCCGATATTTCACGTATAGTAACGTCATTCAATTATTGTTTTCCTGTAAATCATCGTGCCGATGATAATGACAAGCATCAAAATTTTTCACATGAATCGAAACAATTTTTTATTCATTTGTTTCGTCAAATTTCAATATTCGTTCCTTCAACACGCTGGGGTAGTCATAGTTGGAAAAAATCCTTATAAATATTTAATCAATTTTATCAACAAATGAAGTTTCTGCTTCGGAGTGTTGGGTGGATGGGGGAAAGGGAGTGGAGGAATATGGCTAGAATGACAAGAAACAAATTTAAGGGAGGGAATGTAAATGCGTTATGTGAACCAGATGATGGACTGTAAATAAGATGGGATCGTGCAGTCGTCTAGGCAGTAAAAAGGAAAGGAGAGTCTGTTTAGTTTAGTCGAATTCAACTGGATGCATTACACTGCACAACAATAGGGAGTCGATTCGCTTCTAATTAGTTTCAATTCAATTTACGTTAGTTCAATTCATTATATGAATCTCATTGCAAATGAATATAAATTTCCAACATTCCTATTCATGAAGACAATATCAGTAACCAAATAATTATGCGCGTCGCGTGCTTCTAAGTAGTTGATCATCTTATTCGTTAAGAAGAAGGGAATTCTCCTTTTCCTCTCATTGTGTTTCCATGTCATTCTTTCTTCTTTTCTTGTTTTCATTTAATATGAATGTCCTTCAGCTTTTTTGCTAAAAAGGAAATTATTATTGTCGTCTAAACGATTATATCTGAATCTAGGAGCGGAACTCACCTTATAGAGGAACTCACCCTCTTTATAATTTTCGGAGTGGAAGTCACTCTAATTTCGGAGCGAAATTCACTCTGGGAAAAAAGACTTAATACTGCAATTCGGAGAGGAACTCACTCATCTGGTTATATTGCGGGGAAGAACTCATCCTTTTTTTTTCAGTGCACAGAGAAATTCACCCTCTTTATGATATTTCGGAGAGGAACTCACTCCGTTTTTGAAATTGGTAAAATAAGAAAGAATCTCTGATGAGGTCCTGATGAAATTACATTTCTTTAATTGGTTAATAGGATTATGGCGTCTTGACGGTTTGAAATAATTTACCTTAAACGACTCTTTCTCCAATTAATTATCATACAATCATTGGATCAAAATACAAAAAATTTCCGTTAATTGAAGAGTAAAAGAAAAAATATTGAAGTCAAAACATTTATTTCTTTTTTCAATTAAGATCAGACCATCCATTTATGACAAATGATTCCATATTAATACATCGTTATTCTCGATTAACATTATCAAAATCGCATTGTTCTGTTGATTTACCTCCACCATTTGAGATTTAGAGTGAGAATGGAACGTAATTACTGAATCCGTCTTTATCGTTTATAGAATCAGGGAAAAACATGACAATTCTTTTATGAGGTGAGTTCCCCTCCGAATTTCAACTAAAAAGATGAATTTCTTCAGGGTGATTTCCGCCCCGAAATAGAAAAAATAGAGTGATTTCCGCTCCGAAATAGAAAAAATAGGGTGAGTTCCGCTCCGAAATTAGAGTCAGTTCCACTCCGAAAATAGAAAAGAAGGTGAACTGAAACGAGGGTGAGTTCCGCTCCGTAACCCATTATATCTATGCCCATGCCATATCTATCTATTTAATCTTCCCCCATTCCTTCCAATCTCCTACTTTTCCCGTTTATCACGGAATATTATCTCTAATTATATTTCCTTCATTTATCAATTATTCCATCATTCTGTTCTTGCGTAGATCTTATTTATTTGCAATCACCCATCCACTTATTCTTTAATCTATGTATTTATCTATTTTGCTATAATCTGTCTATTGATATATCCGTCCACTCAGCTCCCATCCTATCCCCGCCAAGCATTTATCCTCCGATTCTTCCATCCATCCATCCCTCCCAACTATCCATCTCTTAGGACCGAAGATTATTGAAATTACTTCTACTCATTTCTCCAAATTTATCGATGTTGATGTAATAATAGATTGCTCCATATTCCATATATCCCTAACGATAAGATACATGAATAAACAACGTACATGCCAACATTGTCCCCCTCCTTCCTTCCTTCCTTCTCACCCTCCTCTTCCTCCCCAACTCCCCACCATTCTCTCCTTCATTCCGTCCTGCCTCTAAGTGTATGATAAGTGTGAAATAAAGACTTGTAATTATATTAAAGAAGAACATTTAATTATGGAAATAAAGGAAATTATTATTCGTTTTATTTAATTTTAGTCCTCTCCGTTTATTTATACATCCAATACTTGACTCCATTTATACGCATTCGCCATTCCATTCCGTTCTTGTTTAGTTCTCACCCTCCTTCCTCAAAAAAGAAAAACTTATTAGTCGATTATTCGACAATTCTTCTCCTATTTCTTTTTCGAAAAGTTTTATTAAATTTGTCAATTCCCAGTCTTCTACCCACAAATTATCCCCAAAACATAACAATTTTCCATTTAACTTCTTTTTTCTTCTGTTCAACTTTAACGTTCTCAAAAAGACGATTGCACTGACTTCCATTCGGTAATTGACATCTCATTCATGTTGTCCAGTCGTCGTGTAACAATCACGTTGGATCATGGTAATCTTGTGCTAAATGTGTGAGACACTAATGACAGACGATTGTGTATAGAAGGCAATCGACTAAAACGATGGTAGAGATTGACGGCGACACATTGGATACTTTGTGCACTAAACAAATTCTCTCTATTTCTTCCATGTAGATTGCATATGAAGAAATGAGATGAACGACGAAAAGAAAAGAATGAAAGAAAGAAAGAAAGAAAGAATAGATGAAGAGAAATAACAAATTATGAGAAAGGATGATGAAAGAAGAATGGAATAGAACTGAATAGAATAAAATGGAATATCTCTCTCTGAGTTCGATTAGTCATTCTCTCTCTCTCGCTCTCTCTCTCTCACTCTCTCTCTTCCTTCTTTCACGTCTCCTCAAGAAATAGTTTTTTTTGTTGTTGATATATTAGATGAATATAAGAAAGAAATAAAATTTGAAAAATTATATAAATAAGAAACTAGTCATCTCCGCTTCTCATGCTGCTTACAGTTTCCGCCGAGCGCCATCTTGTTATTCTTGCGCTATTCGTCCTACTCTTTCGGATTTCTCTGGTAGGAACGGACGGCTCTGTCCACCGGTAGATCAGGCAAAGGCCGCGGAGGAGAATAATAATAGTTCAATACAACGAATTCGAGAACGAGGCACGTAAAAACAAATGCTTTATAATTTTTTCTTTTTTCCTTCTCAAATTCATCTTGTGACATTGGAAAATACGCTGAATCTCCACTGCTTATTTCTCCTTCTTCCTATCAAATCTTCCTATTGACAGCCAACAAATGATAATGTTTCATTTTCGAAACATTCTTCTCATCTACATTGTTATTCTGGAAGGGCGGAAGTCACCTACTGATTATCTTCCTCCTGTTATTCGGAGGCGAATTCACTCTAATTTCGGAGAGATAATCATCCGATTTATTTGGATTCCAGATAAAGAATCACCCGACTCTTTCGGATTCAATTGACTTTTCCGTGCACATCACCCTTCACATACACATTAGGCTACAATCTAACTTCACTCGTCATCTAATCTCCAGATGGAATTTCGAAAATAATAATTGTTTTGGAATTTCCGTTAATGAATTTCAGCTAGATGGATTCTTCCCGAAATCCCACTGATTTCTTCCCCCAAACCCAACATCCATCGGACCTTAACATCATTTCGTCTTTCATTATGTTATTAAAACCTGTCTGGAATACTATACAATTTAATTGTTTTCCTCATTTTACCATTGTTTTGAACTTTACTCAATTTGGAAGAAAACCAAAGAAAAAATGAAGAGGTTCAAATTATATCGGGGAAGCTTCGAAAACTTCGCACTGATCGGATATAGAATTAACTTTACATACTGTACTTTGGGAGAAAACTTCTAAATATATTATTCCGAGTCGGTTAGGTTACGAGAAACGACATGCGAAATTATGCAAAACTTGAGTAGTTTGAATAATGGAAATTATTTGGAGTAATAAAAAACGTAATTTCCATTTTCTTTAAGCACATCGTCTTTCTTTTTACACTTACCAATTTATACAATTCTTTCATATTCACCACAACATTTACTTTCCAAAGTGCCAATACTTCGTTTAATAGTTCTTTCCTCGTCAATCTTTATTTGAATTTCTAATATAAACTTACTAGTATGTAGAATCTCAGCCTTCTTCCAAAGTCAACTCTCCCCGTGCACTTATTAAGACGTTTCCGTTTCACTCATCATTCACTGCGATAAGTATTCCGTATTAAATTATCGTTAATGTTAATCTTCCCCAAACAATCACAATGTAATCCCCTTTCCCTCAAGAACCTCTCGCTACATTTCATTTTTTCAGAACCGTAGTTAAATTCTCAGTCCAGGAAATTATTCGAAAAATTATCTTAAACGTTAAAATTTAGTGGAAACTAATTGAAAGTTGATATCGTCAATTTATAGAAGACAATAATAACGTAATCAAATAATTAGAGAAGAAAAAGCGGAGAAATTGGTGCTAATTTGAAAACGGTGGCAATTGTTCAATTTTTTTTTGTAATATTGAAGAGAAATTTGAGAAGAAGCAAAATTTTCGTTTTTCCATATTGTGGTATGTATTAATTAGCATATACTAATTAATAACTTATCAAACTACTATAAAATGTAAGGTCAACTTATGAAAGTGACGTCGCTGGTATGAATGATTTGAAGCAGAGATTAAAAGATTTTTACTTAAAATTACTCCAGAAAAGTTTTTATGGCTAAAGAAATGTAAAATTTAAGACCCTGCAACACAGTCTTTGTCCACTTGTTTTTTCTGCTGAAATGTTCTTTCGTCCCCATTGAAGTAGAAGAGGAAAGGTTGAAGGTCTTTGTTCTTACCGAGTGAACAGGAATTCCACATGAAGGTATAATGCGTCATGTGTGCTCATTTTATAGAAACTATTAGAACAGTATATCACTCATTAAAAATTGTTTTGGGAATGTGATAAAAAAAAGTGTTTAATCGATAAAGTAAATTTCTATCGTACAGAAGGTCCGTTTGTGCACCTTTTGTGCACTCTTGTCATACGAATCATTGTTATTCGGTTATGTAGTATAATATATATCCGCATGGTAAAATACCGATATTATTATTAATAGATAGTGTGCAAATCGAATAAACAGTTGGAATACTTTTCTGAAGTATTTTCCTTTGAGCATGTCGACTTTCTCAGAAATTTCATTTCAAATTGAACCAGTGTCAATGAGTCAATGGGACGAGTTGAATTTTGCAGAGTGTCAAGCAAACTACGTCTATATTCATAAATATGACGTCGGTCAGAATGCTTTTTTACATCAGTCTCCGACGATAACATTTCAACCTTATGATGGATGTCTATAACAAATAACAGGCAAGACGTCTCGACTGAATTTCAATGAAAAAGTAGTTTATGAAATGATATGCTGGATATAAAAGATTAACTTTCCTTTTATCTTTAAATTATCGGATGAACTAAGATTAACGGCAATCGATATAATTTCCATTTTGCATCTTCTCAGAAAGAAAATCGATAACATATATTATTTGTCGATATTCTCCACAACTCCCTTCATTGCCGGTTAAAATATCGCTACTATGTTTATGGTAAGAAGAAAAATGAAATTGTTAGAGCATTAAATGTGTAGGAAGTGTAAAGATCTGTAAAGATGTGATAACATTCTTCCATTCTACAATTGTTCTAACTGTAAGGGAAATGATACATTGAAATGGATCATTGAAATGGAAATAACAATGTAATGTTATGTAAACTTGTGAAATGTGCATTGGGAAAGTAATAAGAATGTACTGAAAAAATGTTCTGATATAAATTTTGATCTTTATCGAAAGCGCTTACCAATTCAACGGAAAATTGGATTCATAATTTTTTCCTTACTTTTCATGAATTATTTAGGTTTGAGAATTGGGTTAGTTAGGTGTTAAATTATGTCGAACAATTTTTAGGTCATACTCTGTAATGTGTATGGTTTTATACAAAGTCTTTATAAGTCAATCATCTAACCATAATTTATAGGTTGAAAAAACTTAAAAGTCGTTCGGAAATGGAAATTGAAATTGTAGGAGGAAAAAGAAAAGATGTAGGAGGCGCTATATTAGCAGTCGCTTATCTATATTAATCCAACCATTTGTTTCATTGATTTCACTTAATGCTCGGAAGGTGCACATCTTCGTATGAACCAGTAAAAACGATTAACCAATTATCTTTACCATCTACACAACGACCTGTTTTTCTTTTATTATCTCAAATAGAAATTTGATTTGAATTTTTTATAATTTTCTATTTCTCTTCTTCAATTTAGAAAGGTCTGAATGGAGAAGTCAGAAATTAAGTCATTTTAATTTTCAAATTATGTCAGAAGAAGTTGTTGGAGATTGGAATTGTTGAGGGAAATACGTTTCATTCAATTGTCTTCAGTTCAAAATTACTTCATTCGTTATTCAGTGATCTGAATGTCTGACAGTATTTGATTGGGTTTCCGAATGATTTCCGTAATTAAAAAGTCAAAATGAATTGAGTCGTAGGATTTAGGTGGATTGGGTAGAGAATGAGGTACATTCATCTGAATAATCGCTATGAATTGGGGTGAATTGCAACATATTCCTCTTAGATTAGAAGAAGAACGCTCCTAACTAAATGCTAATGAAGTTCTCAATTATCGTCTTGAGATTATAAAGATTGGGTAAGGTAATCGAGTCGAATGGAAAGATGTTTGTCTGAACAATTTCGTGTGTTTGAAACGTGTGAGGAGTTTGTGGAGGTTTGGAGGGAGGGGAAGGTGGAAAGAAATTGAAGGAGTGAAGGAAATGAAAAATAATGAATTTGTTATTTTTCAATTAGAAAGACAGTGTGAGAGATACTATATCATGGTTACATAATTGTTAGATTTTGGTCCGTATGTTCTTGATGTAACAGTTCGCATTCAGATGATTGTATTGTATATCAATTTAATTTTAGAGGAAGATATTAAAAGATAAAATGTCAATGATGATTCACATCAGTATGTAGAATTGGGATGGATGCGGCGATCTTTTGATCATCCTACGGAATTGGAATGGGGGCAAATGCTTGATGATGCTTGCAGTCTTCTTGCTCATTTTCACTATTATCGTAATTTGTTATATGTTTATCTTTGAGTGGATTGTGAGTGAGTTGGAAATGGAAAACTAATTAATTTTTGTTGTTCTTCTCCTCTTTCTCACGTTTCACGATTACCATTCTTTTAATATCAATATCTCATAGCTGAGTGTTGATCCGATCAGTTATATAAAAAATATCAATGGAGAATATTCTTCTTCCTACCAATTTACATATCTTTATTCTCTTATATAATATTATGGTACAATTAGATTGTGCGTTGTATGATTCATGATGATGATTCTGATAAACTTTTTTTTGTCATATACTTCGATGCGATAGACGGAATATGACATAAGATTTATGTTTCGTTTGTCTAATTCTTTATTCGTATGGAGATGGTTGATTGGAAGTATGCTATATGGCAGTGGTGCGTATGCGCTGGACTAGTATTGATAGATATGATACGTACAATAAACAATATATAAAGAGATGCCTAAGACTTGATGAAAATAATTGACTATGTAAAGTGGAGTTGATATTCTCTTACAGGGCGTGTATGTGTGTATGTCTGTGTATGTTTGGGTATGTCTGTGTATTTGCGTGTGTGTGTGTGTGTGTGTGTGTGTGTGTGTGTGCACAATCGTGTATGGAAGTGTTGTGTATGAGCAGTGGGGTATGATGTGCATCGAGGGGGAATATGTAATAAATTACAATATTACATGAGAAGTAAGTACTAGAAAAATGGAATTTGCTAATAATTCATCTCTCTCGAATTATAGTTTTATTAAATAATCATTAACATATTATCCTTTTCACTCCAAATCTAAACAGACGATGAATAATCGCTTCCATTGATTTATTCTTTTCTTATCCTTCTCATTCAACCAACAAGAAGACGATGAAGGGTTGAATGGGTGATGATGATAGGAGAGGAAATAAGTAAGCAGATAAATTTATTGATCTTTTTTCTTCTTCTCAACATTCCGAAACTTTAAAACTTCCGAATTTTTAGGAGGCATGATTTACTTAATCATATTTGATTTGCATTTGCGGATAGATTTGAAAAGATTTCTCTCATGAACAGCTCAATGCGACGAGGGAAGAACGTATAATGTGGTGGGTCGATGGAAACCGTGAGAAAAGAGATGAAACAACGATTCCTACTCGATACGAATATTGAATCTCATATCGACTATGTCAACCAATTCTATGAAACAAATGGAAGAATATTACTTGGTCATGAAGACGATGATGAATTCATTCTCCGTCAAAACCAATATTCTCATCATAAACTTCAATTGAATGATTCGAATCCGAAAAACAATTTCTCACACAAGCGTCAACATCATCATCTTCAACATCATCATCACCACCATCATCATCATCATCAACCAAATCATAAGAATATTAACAAAAAGAATAATGGGAAGAATCAACATCATCATCATCATCATCATCCTCAACATTATAAAGAGAAGATTATTAAGAAGGTGAATGAAAATCATTCGAATGACGATCATTCGATGAATGATATGGAGAAGAATAAAAACAATATAAATAATGATTATCCTGGTGAAAATTTAGATGGTAACAATGATGATAGTAGTAGTAGTAGTAGTAATAGTAGTAATAATAATAGTTGTGACGATACAGATGATAATGAGAATGTTGATCGTTTAATTAAGGATGATGATGACGAGAAGAATGAATGTAAAGAGGAGAATGGAAAGAAACAGAAGAGGAAGAAGAATGAGAAGAAAATATTGAAGAATTCTGATTCATGTAAATATCATCTGGTCGCTCCTTTAACAATCACTTTAACTTCTGGTGTAACACTCATCAATTCGCCACGTCTCCTTAACAGTGAGACATATAAAACTTATCGGTCATCTATTGGTGAGACGTCTTTACCGATCGATTCGACGGAGAAAAATGTGAATTTTAAATTGAAAGAAATTTTGACGGGTAATGATGGAAATGGTGTGGTAGATGAGAAAGAAGGTTCATCAAAATGTTCAGAAGGAATGTTATGGATGACAACGTCACCATTGACGACTAATTTAGTATATTCTTCTATTAAATATGAGAATCGACCGAAGACGATCTATACGAATAGTGGCAGGACAACCACCATAACCACAACAACGAGTAATGTTACGATGAAGACATATTCGTCACGTAATTTGAATAGTTGTGGAAGAAAGAGAAATGAATTACCTGTAGAATTATTAAGTGATTTCGATTGTAAATTTCTGCTCTCAAATAAAGCGGCATCCACATTGACTTGTGACGAATATTTCGATGAATTGTTGAAGAATGTTGATGTCAATAAAAGTTTGTTGGAAACGATTAGAAATCAATGTTATTGTGCGAATTCATCCCATTTTCCTGTAGAAATATGTACCGAGAATTATCTGAGTAAGTTGCTAAATGAAATGATCAAGAAGAATTTGAAAGATCCATACATCATGATGACGACGTCGAGGAATAATTTGAGTGTTAATTCTGATCGATTCGATGTGGATGTCGATGAGAATGATAAGAAGAAGGACAATAATCGAAGAAGAAGAAGAAGAAAAAGAAAAGAAAGTTTCAATGAAGATTTTAATGAAGACCAAGAACATAATAAAATTTCTAATCAATCTACAACTGACAAGAAAAATACGCATAGTAACAATAATGACAACAATAACAACAATAATCATTCGAATGATTTTACAGAAGACAATATTGATCATAATGACGATGATGATGATAATAATAACATTAATAACAATAACGAAAATGATAATAATGAAAATAATAATAATACGAATAACAACAACAACAATGATAACAACAACAACAATAATCAGAGTGATAATAATAAGGAGAATGAGGATGATGAGGATGACGATGAGAATGATGAGAATGAAGATGATGATAATAATGACATATCAGATATCCATTCAAAACAGACGACGGCATGTGAATCATATTGCCAAACGGATGAGCGTGTAACACATTTCGAATGTGATTTCAATCTGCCTCCACTTATTTATCATAAAGGAAATATCGATTCAGATATCGACGAATATTCTTCTCAACAAAATCTCGTCGATGTGAAGAAGATGAAATCATTCGGCATTTCATCCATCCAAAAGAATCGAAATGAGACTCAGAAGAAAATTTTGAATTATAAGAAGAATCTCGTCAATTTGGAAGATGCTCACGATGCCGATGATGATGATGAAGAGGAAGATAATCATCGAAATAATAATCGAACAAGAAATAATTATCATACTCTTACTTCTAAAACAAACAACAACAACAACAACAATAATAATACGAATAATACAAATAATACAAATAATACAAATAACAATAAGAGTAATGAAGATGTGAAGATGATGAAAGAGAGTGAAATAAAGAATTATAAACGATGTTCGTTGATCGATAATAAAATGAGAAAAAATGAAAAAGAACTGAATGAGAAGAATAATTTCGAATTGAAAGATTTACATAAAGTGAAAGAAGATAAGAAGAGTGTTCCATCAAAATTCTTGGAACAATTCCCCCAACATTTCAATTATCAACTTTATAATATTTATGAGAATGGCAATAACATTCAACCGGCAGCAATATTCTGTTGTTGTGAAAAAGATGATTTCTCCTCGTCATCCATCTCGTCATCATTTGTTTATAATTATGAATTGAATCGAATACTCCATTCATCTGATAAGTGTTACGAAAATAAAATGAGACGAATGGAATTGA
The DNA here is from genome assembly GCA_023231475.1 of Seison nebaliae. Lineage (NCBI taxonomy): Eukaryota > Metazoa > Rotifera > Pararotatoria > Seisonacea > Seisonidae > Seison > Seison nebaliae. Next base: position 5,136 of record JALJEE010001160.1, on the reverse strand, counting down.
ATGATTCATTTCGACGACGACTCTCCATTAAAAAGAATAGAGAATTTAATAAGTTTAATAACATTCCCGATGACCATGAGAAATTGATCTCAATCACTGATCGACGTAGAAATAAAGATTATTCGACATATGACAATAGTGAGAATTATCATAATTATTTCCCCTTCTCAAATGTGTGCACCACATCTGTTTATAGTGCATCATCCAATGCCAACGTGGTCGATGATCAAAAGAATAAGAATAATACGACAAATGACGAAGGAGATGAAAAACGAGTTAATTGTCGAACTAACGGAAACAACAACAACAACAACAACAACAACAACAACAACAACAACAAAAACAATAGCGTCAATACGAACGAAAATGAGAATGAGACGAATATCGATATGAAAGTGGAAGAGAATGAAGATAATTGTTTATGTTATCATCACCATCATCATCACCATCATCACATATATAATTGTGATGAGATTAAAGATCATTATGTTGACTTGAAATCATCGATCAATAATCAGGAAGTGATCGATAAAGAATTTATTAGGAATCTCTCCAATTTAACGCCACAATTATCAACAACCATCATCTGCACATCATCATCGTCATCAACATCGCCAATAGTCTCAGTTCAAACTAATGAAAAGATCGAACAATCCTCATCAAAAATTCCCTCAACATTTCCTCCACTTCCTCATTCCTCTCCTTTACCAATCCCTGCAAAACCATTATCATCATTTCCATCACCAGTGACTGGTACGACAGTGGTAGTGCCATTATCGACGACAACGGAAATTAAGAGTAAATCGATAGCTAAATCGAACGCAGTCGATTCCCATAAAAAATTATCAAATGAACAAAATGTGAGTTTGACGAAAAACCAGCAACCATTCACTAAATGTGAGAATGATGGGATCGATATCAATCGAAAGAAGAAGAATGAGAATGACAAGTCCAAACCTTTGCTCAACAATCATCCACTCAACAATTCGAATGAACGTCAAAAGAAAAGTGAACCATTGACACCTCATCAACAAGCAAATCATCAAGAAATCAAATCAAACAAGGAAGAGTTGAAAAACAAGAAGACTCCGAACGATCTACAAAAAATTACATCATCATCAGATAAGACGAATGAGACGATACATAAACGTCAAACTAAACGGCAAACGTCATTTAAAGCAGCTGAGCGCAATAGTCGTTATATAGCAAAACGTAGTTCAACGTCGACATCTAAAGAACTTCATTCATCTTATCACAATTCGCACCGTCATCGTGTTTATAATGGTAGTTCGCCTTCCGGTGTACAAACTGTTGTAACGACAAACTTCATGTGTGAGAGTTCCGTCGACAAGAAGAAGAATTCAACTGAATGTGCATTACTCTCATTGAACGGTGACGAGAGTAAATTGTCAGATACTCAAACTAAAACTGTTCCGTGTTGTTTGTGTTGGTGTTGTTGTTGGTCATTCAGTTGGTTAGTAGACTCACATCACAACTTCCTGACAATTTTCAATAATTTTTCTTATAGTTTAATCTTCAAACGAAAGAATCAAGGTGGTTGTTTAACTCAAAAACAATCAATCTCCGATGAGAAAGTATTTGAACAGTTCATAATTTTTCAAATTTTCCAACCGATCTTAACATTAAATCTCCTTCTCCTTCTAGACCGACACCTGACCAAATACGTTCATGGGGTGATTCATTCGACAACATTATGCAAAATGCAGGTTCTTTCAGATTCATTCACGTTAATTTTGTTCACTCACTCTCATTCTCCAATTTAGCCGGACGTCATTATTTCCGAGAATATCTTCGTTCCGAATACAGTGAAGAGAATATGTTGTTTTGGTTAGCTTGCGATGAATTGAAACGAGAAATCAATACATCGACAATCGAAGAGAAGGCACGTCTCATTTACGATAATTATATTTCTATTCTCTCACCACGAGAAGTTAATGAATTTGAATAAATTTTTAATTTCATTTTCATTTTATCTCTCATTACAGGTGAGTCTCGATTCGAGAGTTCGTGAAGTCATTAACAATAATATGGTTGATCCAACACAGCGAACATTTGACGAAGCGCAACTCCAAATTTATACATTAATGCATCGCGATTCTTATCCACGATTCCTCAATTCCTCTTTATACAAGAAATTAGTTCAAGATTCTCTTCATATCATTATGACATGATTCTCAATTGACCAATTCACATCAAATTTCCATTAATCAATGATTTTCCAATTCCGTACCAAGAATAACATTAACAGACACTAGAGAAAAAAAACATCAATTCCTTTCAACGATAGTAACGTCGTTGGAGAATTTGCAATCGTTCCGAATTTGTAAAAATGTAAACTGAATTTTTCAAATCGATATCATAAAATTCACTATCGATTTACATTAGAACAGTGAAGTGTGGAAGACTTGTATAATTTATAGTTTATCTCACATATCATTATGATCTCATCAATCCCTTTCTCCAATGAAGCGCGTTGAAGGACGTTAAATTTCTCCCAACTACAAATGCACAATATCTCATTTCAAATGTTCAACATCTTTGACACATTTTTCGAAAGGAAACTTTCTGACAATTATTCAACAATTCCAATTTCTCAAATAATTAAGAATAAATACCCGTAAAGCAGTATAAATTTGTAATTAAAACATTTCTACTATTAAAATCGAATCAATTTCAACAAAACTTTTCCAAATACTTTTTCAAATAATTATTATGATGAACTTCCATTAACTAACTGTTCAACCAAGATTTAGGGAGAAACTAATTGATTCTCAATTTGATGAATCTAGACAAATTATTTTGATGTGAATCTTTCTCTTTATCCAATATTTACTCTTTCTTCGTTTTCTTTTAGGTAAAGTTCATTAAATTTCTTTCCTTCATTCCATCAGAATTATTTTGCATCCGAACTAACAGTATCGATTGTCAACCGATTCAAATGAAAAATGAAGTTCGTGCCATCGACTTATTAATTTTACCCATTCCTACTTCTATCGCCATTCCCAACACATCATCGTGAAGGACACACGATTTCTACAGGAAACTTTTTTCGGATCTTTTTATAATCTACGCTGAACTTATCTTTTATCGATTTTGGAATAATTTGAATTTTTTTTCTATGAAACTTTTTTTCCGATTTGATATTCTCAATATCCTTTTCAGTATTCGATTCCTTTTTCTCTTGAATAATTGTTTAAACAATTTTCATGTAAATTTCTTAAATTGATTTAATTGATTTTTTTTAAAGATATATAAACATTTTATATAAACATACAAAACTTTTTCTTATACTAAAAAAGTGGAGAATTTAAAACGAATTCTTCTAATTTAGGTCTTCTTTAGGTTGTCAGATCGACTCCAAAAATAAAAGTTCAACTTTACTTGATAGAATACGCGTATTCTATCTTCAATTCGCTTTTCTATAAATATAAATACTTCTCTATCAAACTAAAACTGAGATTATTCGTGACGGATTGTTATGACTTCTATGGTCTTGCTGTCTCATTATCCAGTACACAAAAGTCACTAAATTGTCTTGATCGTACATACAATATGACAGTTAGGATGATGCTTGGATGGCACAAGCCTTTTAACCGTGCATTTATGTTCAGTCTCTGGGAGTTGACACCTTTGCCATTTCTCTTACTTGTTATAGATATCTCCAAAAAGATATCTGTACAAAATTCTGATCTCGCGGATCCGAATTATGAAATGTGTGAGAGTCTTTTTTCTCCAATCAAGTTTTTCTGTTTTTATTATACTGTTTCTGTTCAGTTAATATCAAACTTCTCTATTGATTCTTATATTCCTGAGACTCTGAAGAACGAATTGACTTCCGGAAAGAATCTTATTATGAATAACTCTTCGAAAGAGTTATCTTATTTTCTATTTAATTTGGAGTGTAGGACACAATGCGGATGGAGCGAAAAGCGGTCGAATCCTTTCAACTTTTTTTTAAAACTTCATTTTCCGTCAGTAATATTAAAGTTACGACGTTGAATTTAATATATTTAGAAAGAGCACGAAAAGCTCTACAACATAGTTATTTTTACTTTTCATTTCATTATAAAAATCGATTCAAAATTTAGAGTTTTATTGTTAAATAAATCAATTTTTCATAACAGCATAAGTTTGTACCCAAATACATGGGTCTTATATTAGTTCAATCTTCTCGAAATTTTTTATATAACCTTAGTACATCCTTCTCATGGATTTTAAAAAAAAATTAAGGAAATCGGTTAATTTTGAAAACTTGGACATAATCTCTTAAGTACATTTTCCTTATTTTTTTGAAAAACGGACATATATAATAAAGAGAAAAAGGGAAAATTTATTTGACAGAAAAAAATGTAGGACAACAAACAAAAATAGAAAAAAGTTATCAAAAAATCTTCACAATTTAAATTCTTTACAAAATTGGATCCCATTTTCTTTCCGATAATTCTCCAATTTACTTAATAGGGTTGACGACGAAAATGCTTCTTTGCTTGTGTAATTTTGGGCGATTTTGATGTTAATTATTGTAAACTGCTTCTTGATCATTCGCGACCCGGATCTTCTTCACTGGCTTGTACGTTCGCAACGTCCGCTTCATCATCTTCACGTCAGGTAACTGCGCACATACTTCCTTTGAACAGTGTTGAGCCGCTTCGGTGATTGCTTCCGACACTCCATACCCTTTCTCGGCAACTAATCTTTTCGTCCTCTCATATAAGTTAAGACTCTCAAATCTAATACTTTCTTGCATTCCTTTTTATGTCGGCCTTTCTTGGCATTTATTTTACCTAAATCGTTACTTAACAATACCTTCGCATTACATCCTTTTCTTCGATTCACACACTCCATCCGCACATTCTTTACGTTTTTATTATGACAATTTTCAAAACCAAAAAGATAGTCGTCATGATACAATAAGTTATTTACTTTTACTTTCTCAACCCATTCAATTTGAGACATTATGTTATGAAATTAAAGTATTATTATTATTATTATTTATTGTTAAAATTCCCGCCGGGATAAAGAAGAAAAAAGACAAAAAAATTTTTTATCATCCCCAATATCGATCAAGCGGTGTAACTCCGCAAGAGATACTAGGTCGATTGGTAGCGATGAAGC
>JALJEE010001138.1:0-22685 GCA_023231475.1 Seison nebaliae | reverse complement strand
TGAAGAATCGAAAGATGTAAATGTGGTTTTCTGAATAATAGTAGAAGTGCCTTTTTTCCATTTATCTCTTCCTATTTATACTCCTCCTCTGTACAAAACTAATTGTTTTTTTCTCGTTTTTTCACAGGTTTCCTACATATTCGAGAATTACTTCCACTAATTTGTTGGAAAGAAACAATTAATCTTTTATTAATTAATCGAATTTGAAGAATGAATTTTATACCGAAATATTCAATAAAGATGCCTATTTTCTCATCTCCTTCTCTTTATTTGGAAGTTGGGGAATTGACGGAAGAGAATCAAATGAAAATTCATATAATTCCTGGTATTTTTTATTCTCATTTCCATTTATTAATGTTATGTTAGGGAATCCTGGTATTTCAATGTTTTATGAAGAATTTGCAAAAGAATTAGTTATAGGAGAGAAAGCATTCGTGACATGTCTATCACATGCAGGACATACAGAAAGTTCTTTTTTTTTGAAAAAGATTTCAAATAAATTTTTTCTGTCTAATTAGATTCAAGTATATTTGGAAGGAAACATTTTTATAATTTGGACGATCAAATTCTTCATCAATTATCAATGTTATTCGTTGACATGTCATATTGGGAAGAAGGAGAAAAAATATTCATCGGTCATTCAATCGGTTGTTATATTTTAGAAGAGATAATGTTCATCTTCAATCGACTCATTCATATCGATCATATGCAAGGAGATGATGATAATGAAAGAAAAGATACAAAATTTTATTTTTTGGAAAATGATTGGAAACGATTGATCAATGTATTGAAATCGGATGATATTCTCGAAATTGAAAGAACAATAATTAGTAATTGGAATAGTTATCGATTGGCTATTCCATTCATTAAACGATTAACAAGAAATGTTCAATGTATTTATTTATTTCCAACCACATTTGGAATGACTCAATCATTCAAAGGAAAAGAATTGGCATATCTTCAAATGAAAATTATTCGGAATTTTTTAACTTTTCTTTTTTCTCTCATTTTTATTGTGACACCGAAAATTCTTATCAAATTCATTATTTATTTACGACATTTATTCTTCGGAGGTAATTATACATCTTATTTTGTGAAGTCGATTGTCGACTATTTAGCAACTGCTTCCACTTGCTCCCAAATGATTCATATGGCGGCAACTGAATTTGAACAAGTTTCTGCAATCTCCCCATATGATCGACATATCTTCCTTCAAACAAATGAATTCAATAAACATCATTTTCTTTATTCATCTACAGATGAATGGACAACACCATTATTGGAACATAAACATCGGAATAAATTATTGAAGAATTTGGAGAGAAAGATAAGTAAATTGGGAGCTAAAGAGAAAATGAAAGAGATGATTAAATCAACTTCTTTTAATCAACTTACCTTTAACGTTAGTCATTCATTCGTGGAACATGATTCAATTGGAATGGCAAAAATTATTCCAACTTTATTATATGCCAAATGATATTCATTCTCTAATACAACTTTTATTTATTGATTATTCTATAAAAAAGAGATTATAAATAAACTTTTTGAGATTTTAAATGAATTATTTAAATAAAATTATTTCTCAAATATCATTAATGAATTTATGAATCATATTGAAACATAATTCACAACTATTAGGGAAGATGGCTTCATTGTGAAAGAATCCATGAATAGCACCAGGTACAATAAACCGTTTCCAGGATTTCGCTTTCTGGAAATAATCTAAATGTAACTCAAATAATGGATCACATGGAGCTTCGATTGTTAATAATTTCGGTAGTTTTTTTCCACCTGAATATTTTGCAGGTGAACATCGGACATCAGATTCAGCCTTTTTCCGTTTTTCCAAATCCATCCCATGAAAATATTGATCGGTAAACCATTTGATAACGGAAATTGTTAAAAGATGATTCTTTCCATATTTCTTCATAGAATCCGCTTCGTAATTCATCTTCAAATCGAGACTTGGATAAAGTAGAATTTGGAAATCAAAAAGACTCATATTATATTGAGTACATCGAGCGGCTAATGTACCACCACCACTATCTCCAGCAATTCCAATTTTTAAAGATTTCGTGCTAATCTTCTCTCCATAACAATCTCTTAAAATTTGTTTCTTATTCGTCTTCAGCCAATTGACAGCTTCTTCTGCATCGATAATTCCTTTCGGATATGGATTCTCTGGTGCTAATGAATAACCAACACTTATCCAAATAGTTTTCGTTCTATCTATAATTCGTTTTAAAGCGAATGAATGAGTTCTTATATTACCAATTGTCCAACCACCACCATGAAAAAATAGAACTATTATTTTTCTTCCCGAATGTCTCGGATAAAAGAGAGTGATGGGTATACGACCATTAATTTTTCGATCTCTTTCTATACAATCGAGACCTCTCATATCAATTTGTTCATTTCTACCAATAACAGATGCATCACCAACTCTTCTTGCCTCAGCAGCTGACGGATATTCCGTATAATTCTTCTTCTCTTCTGCTCCTTTTAAAACCAATTTCGATTCATTAGACAATTCTGATACTTTCCTTCTTTCTTCTTCCTATCAAAATCAAATGGAAAAGTTTTAATTTTCACAAATCATTAAAAGTTCTCTCGAGAAGAGAAGATATTTGGAAAATGTTTATAAATCTAATTTTTAGTAACCATCTTTCAATTAATTGATGAGATTTAAATACCTGAGATTCTTTCAATTCTCTAATTATCGATAAATCATCGATAAATCATCGATTACTTAATAATCGTCAATAACAATACATAATATATATAGAAACATAATATGGAAACATCAAAAAAATTTTAATGGATTCTTCTCAACAATTCAAATAAAATAATTTAAAAATGTGAGCTTCTATTCAAAGAAACAAACCAATAAAACTTTTCCATAAATATTCGCTGCTTCCATATCGACAAAGAACGAGTAATCTTTTATTCGTATTTTTCGAACGAAAACAAAAATGTGAAAATGAAATTGAAGTGAAATGTTTATAATTTCCTTATTTTATTAACGAAAAAAACAAATGAAATAGAAAGGAAACAAATTTCTGTTTACCACTTGAAAACAAATTCATTTTTATAAAAGAATCATTCTATTGATAAAATGAAATCAAAATGAAAATTTATTGAAATTTTCCTTTTCCTTTTCTCATTTTCGTAGGAATTTCTTTCGCGTCTTCTCCGATATGGGAGCCGAATTTATTACTTTAGTAATAGCTTCGGTGGAATTTAGGTCTTTGACATCGACAACATTTGAAGTTCGTTGCTCTAAGACTTCATCCTCAGACTCAATAATTTGATCTTCCCGTTCTCTAAAATTGTAATTAATTGACTAATTAATGAAAATAATCAACTGAACTTTTCCCGTTTCAATTTTCGCTGTTGTCGTCGTTTCTGATTTTGACGTTTACATTTCCTAAGGAAGAAATTGTAGAAATTGTAGTTGAAAAATAAAATAACGATCTCTTATTCAACGACTGTTCGACTTTCATACCCAAATTATCTCCAAGAATATTTCGAAGATTTTCTCCATTTTTTTCCGATTTCTTCATTCTCATATCGGTAATCGTTGTCATTTTTTCTGGTGTGCGGACACTTTGAAAAGTGGACATTAACGGCAATAGACTACGAGCTTTTCTCCCGTATCGAATGATCAAATTCTTTGTCTGTTCTTCATCCTCTTCTTCACTTTGCTCTTCAAACAAATAATCAATAGTTCTTCGAGTTCTCGTTCCTTTCAACACCAATTCTGGAATATATTCTTTCTTCAAATGATGAACTATTTCACAAATAAGAAATAATGAGGAGAATTAAAAAGAAATAAACATCTTTTATTATCGAAAACTATTCGTATTTTCGTCACAATTTCAGCAAACGCCTCATAGAAAATTTGTTTATTTTCATGACATTGATCAAGGACCAATCTCTGATACAATTTCTGCTGTAATCTCAACTGATCAAGAATCGCACACTTGTCTCTCAATTTCATTTGCAGTTCACGATATATCTCGTCGTCTGTTATATCACCATTATTCGACGATGTCGACATCCAAACTTCAAAATTCAAATAAGGGACAAGAAGAGACAATTTATTATTTGGAAAGATTGTATCTTTAAAAGAATTTTATAATTCAAATTATCTATTCAAATGAAATGAATTGTAAAAAGAGAATGAAACAGAAGAACTTTTGTTAACAACAATAACTAATTAATGGAAGGAATTTTGTATAATCGCTAAAACTTCCTTCAGTAATAGACGTTCCTTTCTCTATCACCATTCGTTTAGTACAATATAGTTTTCAAAAATTCACCACGCGATTTCTCCTTCACTTTCAAAGCTTTATTCCCTTTAATTAACTTTAAATTGGAAATAATTGCAAATTTCACAATTGGCAGTGTTCCACCATTTGTTCCTGAACATCTATACATTCTTCTTATCTACCAATAAGACATTATAATATCTAAAAACAATAATTAGAATAATATTTTCCTATTAACTACTCCATCTGTAATTATGGAAAAGAAATAAAACAAATAAATAAATTCAGACATAAATAATAATATTTTGTTAATAATATATTATAAAATTAAAAAAAAGTACATTAATAAGAGAATAGTTAAGTTTGTGATTTGTGTCCAAAACAATTGGGTGCAAAATCAGCGGTATTGGAAAATTTCTTATCCGCAATTCTTCAAAACGTTCATCATCGCAACATTGAGATTGGTTGGTATACATTGGTGTATATAGTCAATTCATCGGATAAATATTTTAATCTTCTACTCTCTGCCAAACTGAAAACATTGTATGTCTTTCTTATTTCCATTTCATCGCTATTTCCTTAACTTCCAATAGTTTCAATTGTGATAAATTGATAATTTTTTTCAAACATATTTGTAGTTTACTGTTACTGCGAAATAGTTTAGGTAACCGGATAGTTCTCAACCTTTTAAGAAAAAAAGGACAGTTCTCAACTTCCAAACATAACCGTCCTCTGGAGGATTTTTATGTACGGTTATTATTTTTCCTGTTCAATTTTAATTATGTTTTGAGGTTGAGAACTGTCCGAAATTGAGAAAAAGTCTCCGAATTTTCTGCCGTTCGTGTTCAATATAGTGGTGTCGAAATGATAACGATAACTCTCCATTAGATCGTTTCATTTTTCGAAGAAATGACACCACATTTGTACCAAAACAGAATGGAAACATGATTAGGAAGAATATAGAATTTATATGTTAATGATCCGAAACAAAATATTTTCGAAAAAATTGGTTCACACTCTTCATCACTTGTTTCTAAAAACTAAAATGATAATTCTGCAATATAATTTTAGGGAATCACCAAAACGAATCATTTCCTAATCTTATATAAAATATTTCAAAATTAGCACTTAGAAGGTGATTTCCTAATTATCCAAAACGGTGATTTGCAGGTGAACTAAATATCGGATAAGTTTAATCTGGGAATAATGAAGTTGAAGGTTTGTTGAAAAGAAATGGATGAGGAACTTTCCATTTAATAGAGAATTAAAGGAGGAAAATTCGATAACGAGAAAATCGGATGATTATATATAATACCAATATCCCTATAGGAAATCACAATTTAACTGTTAATTTTCGAAAGTTGTATATAAGGTGAGGAATAACCGGGAAACGAAAAAAAAACGACGTAAAATAATTTTTATAATTAATTTCTTGAAATTTATTCCAACATTTTTAATTACAAGTTCAATCGTGTGATCGGTAGCCGTAGAGTTCTACTTCTTTTGAGTTCCTATGCAAAAAGGACGCTTTTACTCCTTTTTTAAAACTATTTTGGACAATTCTACTCCATTTTTTTTTATAAGATAGGACATTTCTACTCCTTTTCCTAAAAATATGGAGAGTTCTACATCTTTTTCTAACAGAACAGAAGAAACAGAAGAAAATATCTTGAGGGGAAAGGTATTAGGTATTAGGAAAACTTTTAGGAAAAGGAGTAGAAATGTCCTCCAATCCTGTGATCACATTTAACCTCAATTATTGAATTGTCAGATAAAATATAGAAGAAATATCCTAGAATAGTTTCCCAATTTCAGAAAGGTCATTCAACTTTTCGCTGTTATGCAAATGAATTTATTATTGTACGAAACAAAATATTATAAGTGGGAAAATATTGAAATTAATAATATTTTGTTTCTTTCAATTTAATAATTCATTAAATTAAAAAAAGGAAATATTAACTGAAAAAGTTGTGTTAATATGGAAATGTAAAATTTTCAATATCAAAACATAAAATATCTTTTGGATAAGGGAGTGAATGGTGACGATTCATACATTTGGAGTGATTTAAGAGAATGCTTCGTCTTCACTTCTTCTTCTTCCGGCATATATTTAACAATTTCAATGACATTCTTTTGAATATTGACTAGAAATTGAATGAATATAAAAAGAGAAAGAGAAAAAATAATTAACTGCTGACGTGCACAGGTTGTTGAGTAGCTCCAATGAGATCTTTCGTAGAAATAGCGTTTGGCCGAGATATCGGTTCAACATGTTTAAATATACCATAACTATTAGTCGTGTTGGTTTCGAAGGCGGCTTTCGAAATAAGGAAAACTGAATTGGCACAAGGAGATTTCCCAAAAGAACCAAGTGTCTTTCTTATCTGTATCGGTTCCATTTTCGGATGACGACCATTTGTAGTACCGGAGATTGATGAGACAATTTGTCCGCCTTTAATAACCATTTCTGGTCGAACTGCAAATGTTTTTGGATTCCACAAACAAATATCAGCAATTCGACCACGTTCCAAACTGCCGACCAATGTGGCACCAAGAGCATTCGCCGGATTCAATGTATATTTAGCGAGATATTTCAATACTCGATCATTATCATCAGTAGTAGAATCTCGATCATCAATATCGATGAAATCGTTTTCAAAAGATGAAAAATTCTCATTTGAAAAAGATGATTCGTCACTAATCTCTATCAATTGATCTATCGTCGACAATTTTTCTGTAAATCCATTATTTTCTTTTGTTGTTGTTGTTGTTGTTGTTGTGACATTGTCTGTTGAGGATATTGTTGTTTGTATTGTTTGTGAAGGAGGAGGAGAAGATGAAGATTGTGAAAATGAAATTTGTTCAGTTTCTCCATTTTTTTTTAAAATTTTCTTTTTTAATAATTTTGGAGAATTTTTCATTTGACAATTCTCTAATAATTTCATTCGATCAGCACACATCCATATCATTCGAATGAAATCTGATGCTCTCGAATAAACGGAAGAATATGATCCTAAAACGGCAATAATTCCTGTATCTATGAGAATTTCATTATATAATCGTTGTTCATCTTTCATCATTCCTGCCATAGTATCAGCACAACTGATACCGATAACATTTGAATTAGAGATTATCATTTCAATCACATCATTTGTAATGAGGAGGAAATGCATACAATTGACATTATCACCAGAACTATCATCTAATTCATCATTCAAATCAACAATAGCTGATATGAGAATTGATGGATGAAAATTAATTTTGTTTCCATTTTGTAAATTTTGATATTTGATGATAGCTTTAGAAATATTTTGAATATTATTTAATTGATTCAATGCATTAAATGATAAGAGGAGAGGAATATGATAATTTTGTAATAATGACATACAATTGGCAATTGATAAAATGGATGTCATATAATAGGAGGAGATGGAAACCATAGCTGCACCAGATACTAATTGATCTTCCATTTCTCTTTTTATCACATTTTTCGATGTTAACAATGGTAAATTACCTTTCGTTACTATTGCTACATTTACTGGTAATTCATCTAATGATTGCATATTCTGTTTAATTGCATTCGCTCCTGATGTCAAATGAGTAAGTCTTGATGCTTTCGTTGGTCCAATACCACCACCAACTACTGTTGTTATTCCAGAAAGAATTGCATCTTTTAAAGAATCTGGTTCTAATGATGCCATAATATCTACGGCACCTGGAGTAGCGATTAATCCTTCTCCATTAACGATTTCTGTTGACATACCAATTAGATTTGTTTCATTTAAATTTCGATTTGATTCATTTATTAATGAACCGATAGAATGAATAATTCCATCACGAATTCCAATATTTCCCTTTTTTATTCCTATTAAATTATCTACAATTATCACATTTGTAATAATCATATCAAAAGAACAATCAATCTTTGTATTATTCCATTGTTTCATTCCTTCTTTCATATTTCCATTCACATCAAAATATATTCGATCATTCAATGTCAAATCATCTGTTATTCGAATAAAAAGATTCGTATCACCTAATCGAATACGATCATTAACTGATGGTCCAAATCTCAAAAGATATTTCTTTTCGGACAATTTTATATTTTCCACCACTTTCTTCTTCTCTTTCAATTGTTCCAATTGCTCCGATGACCGATATTGATATCGATTGAACTTCTCCTCAAATTTTGCCGAATTAATTTTGTCCAATGTTCGACTAATGAATCCATTAAAACCATCAATCCTTTTACAATCATGATAACAGATCGGTACATCAACGCATGTCATAGATGGAAATTCGACAAATTCTCCAACTTCAATATCCAATTTATAAGGAAGAGCGTATTGTCTATCAAATTCCAATTCTGTGTTCGCTTCACTCAATGGGAAATCACTACAAACGAAAATGGATTTTGGAGATAAATTGTAAATAAGAAATCGTTTCGCTCCATTATTTGGAGCGATGACACGTTTACTTCTCACGATTTCTCCAGGTGTTCGATCTTTACCAAAATCATTTAATTCTTCTTTCTCTTCATCCTCAATTTCCACACGTTCATTTCGTTTATTGAAATGTGATGCATAAAGTGCATGAGTTGATGGAACATCATATAAATGAATTGGATTGATAATTCGAATTGGTTTCTTTAATCCTCCAATTTCCACTTCTAAATAAATATCTTCAATCAAATTCTCAATTCCTTTCAACACATCATTCTTTCCTTTACAAACATTTTTTATTATTATTTTTTCATTAAAAAATCCAACCAAGAATATTCCTTCCAATCTGAACGATTTCATTCAATGACACATTTCCATCTCTCATATATTCCATTAGTTGCATTGTAATTAACGATCTCGCTTCCTTTTCATTTAATAACAAACGACGAACATATCGTCGTTGTGATATGGAACCTAATTGCATTAATAAACATTTCTCTAATTCCCAATTATACATATTCGTTTTAATTATTCCGATCAATAATATATATATATATATATATATATTCGATCACTTTATCTCGATTCAATCAAATGAAAGATATAATTTATAATTGACAGAGATGTCTAACAATGTAAGTCCTCAAATACCTCTAGAAAATTATATTTATTTTTAAGATTTCCTATTGACTATTAAGCTTCACTTTAAATTACAATATTTTTATTTCATTCCTCTCATTATATTGGGTAGACTTACCGAACGACGCTGCTCTAATCGTCTTCCCTCCTTATCGGCTAATTTTCTACTTATCGGAATTAATTTACTTCGAATTAAAATAAACCAAAAATAGAGGACCGATTATTAATATATATATATATATATATATCGATACCCATGAAAGCTGAGTAATTGTCATACATTCTTATCATCATTTGAATGTCATCATCCAATAATATCCTCATCAGTCACTCATCTTCTTCATACCTTCTCTTTTCCGCTAATTATTTTCATTGTCATTGCTTATAAGTTTCAAATTCACTTGATTTACCGTTTTTTATAACTTATAATCTACTATCTTTTCATATCAGTAACGTCACTGTTCAGAATGTCATTTATATGATAGAATAGTGATTCTAGATGATCAAATGGATGATAAGAAAAATTATTTAAAAAAGTTATGGAACAGATGAGTAACTCAAATGGATATGGAATTCTTAAATGAGTTTGAATGATAATAGAAAACAATATTTCTTCAAATGAATCAGTTACATTCATTCACTAATTCAAATGTCAACAAAAAATAATTAGAAAATAAATAAATTATCGTTGAAATAAGGATGGTTGAAATAAATTAAAATAATGGAAATGATTGAAATGTAAATATCTCAATTTTTATTTATGAAATATAGTTAATTTCATTTAACAATAATTTAATTGGTTCGATCGGAACGTTCCTCGGGAATTAATCTTCAGATTCACTTTCGGTGTTGGAAATCTCATTCGTCCATCGTCTCTCCCAACATTCACATTCGCAATTTCTATAATCATCTTCGCTGGACGTTAATAGATCTTCATCCGGAAATGGACTTTGGCCCTCATCGATTTCCGATTCATCTGGAAAGTTCATTAGTCGACTTTCTCTGAGTTCTAAAACGGCCTGCTCCAATTGATTCTCCAATGGTTGCAACAATTCGAGAAATTCCATCACATTCTCATTCTCTCCATTAGCCGAAGTAACATCCTCACCAACTTCCAACAATTCATTACATGTATTCTGTTCGACTTCAGTCGGAACTTCTTCTTGCAATTCGGGAAAGAGTTGCTGATAAATTTGAGTGGTGGTGAAATGTAGTTCATTCGTCCAATTGGTCACATTTGAAATGAGATTTCCAAGCATTTTCGTCCAAATAGAAATGTTTGTGAATGTAGAAACGAGTTAGACAAATAGTTAATGCAAAAAGAGTTTAATCTGAAATTCAAAAGATGACAAAACTAGAAGATAAAAGATGGATGAAGGAAGCTATTATTATTTGCACTTGAAGCACAAAAAAAAAAAGAATCAACCGCAAAGAAGAATATGAATAAAATAATTTTAGACAATCTCTCTTACTACTATATATTTCATAGAGTATAAATTGCAAGAAGATTAAGAGTGACGCATTATCCTCTCTTCCCTCCCACTAATTCCATTAAGACATTCTCTATAGAATACGAACGTTTTCTTCAAGATTTTTCTTCCACGTCATTCAGCGCATTTTTTTCTTTTCTTTTCAGTTAACTCTTGTGGTAAAGTAGCGTCATCCTTTTATTATTCTCCAACAAAAATTTGGTCCGTTTTAACATCATTCTTTTTTTAGTTCGTTCCATCCTTGTCGAATGAGTTTCTTCATAAATTTTATAACTTCTTTATTTATATTACATGAATAGTGATTGTTATATCAATTAATTAGTTTAGTTTACTATCGTTCATTACACACCGTTTATAATTTATCTTTTGAATTAAACTTATAAACGTTCTTTCGATATATCGACCGTACTATGATTTAGTTTGGTTGGTAAATGAACTAAACCAGTTCCTTTCTCAATTAATTAAGATATTTTTTAAAATTAATTTTTTCCAATTCTTCAATTTGTTCCGTATAAATAAATCATCTTTTAGAAGAAGGATGTTAATGAGTTAATTTGAAATGAAAGAAAATTAATCATAAATATAAAATAGATAAAATTAAAATATTTGTATATTCTTCAGATAAATAAATTAATTCAATTCTCTTCATCAGTATTAAATGATAATTAATATAATTGATCATTAGACCGTCTGTCTACTTCCGTAACATTATCCAAAACAAGATAATAAATGATAATTCTCCCAATTTATTAATATATCATATTTCTCTTATCATAAGAACAGAAGATGAAGGTTTGGTAGAAAGCTTACTATAACAATTACTATTTGTTTCTAGTCGGCCATCATTTCCTTTTTCATTTAATAAGCAAATAAAATTCAAATATAAATAAATAAAAGGAACCACTAGGTGATTAGATCAACATGCAATAAAATGAAAAGAATATTACTAAATATAAATTGCATCAGAAATGGATTTTTGGTGGACATTTTTTTTTTAAAAGAAAATTGAAGTCTATAAATAATAAGAAAATATTTACATCTCCATCATTCTTCTGATAATGAGATAATGTGTAGAAAAGTTTCGTGAATGATCTCATTAGAATGAGACATTTTCTTCTGCAGCCAATTTTTTCTCCATCTCTTCAAAATCGTCTCCGACATTCAATTTCTCTTTCAATTTATCTGCCGTCACATTCACTTCTTTTGATTCGGAACTCTCTTCAGGCAATTGAACGGGATTGTCCGATTCCAATTCAGAATCTTGATCTGCTAAATGCGTTTCAGATACTGATGGTCCCAAACTCGCTGTTTCTTCCAATTCTTCATTCTTGTACAAAATATCTTTGAAGTGGAATCAAAAATATTTTCTATTTTTATCACGTTCAAAACTAACCAAGAATAGATTTGGCTGTTTCATTCTCTTCAAAATTCAAACAAAAATTCTCTAATTCAATTAATCGTTTATAATAATAATCTCGTTCGTTCTCCAATTTGATTACGGATTGATTCGCATCTGATAACTAAATTGAATGAAATAAATTGAAAAAAAAAAAAGAAAGTTCGTTTAATTTAAAACTTTAAATTCCAATTCATCATTGTAACTGATAACTCTTTCCAATTCATGGCGAACGAATGACATTTCTTCTTCCATCTTATCTGATTTTTGTTTGAGTTCTTTGAATTCACTCGATTTCGATCCCGTTGTCGACATTCCACTCATACCATTATTATTATTATTCGTATTGTGGACGGTCGTTCGATTATTAGTAATAACATTTGCAGATCCTATTTTTGTCGAGAGAAAAGTATAAAGTGAAAATCAGTTATCTTTCTAAAACTTTTTCCCAGTTGAGAAGAGGATTCTTTTCCATTCTTCAATCGTGTTGTCGCTGTTGTTAGATTAGCCGAACGAATCGTTTTCAAATTTGTCGGTTTACCTTCCAAAAAAAAAAGGTTGTGAAGAAATGAGACAATGTGGAGAAATGAAACAACTTTTAATTCCTACATTTGTAGCAGATGGCAATTTCTTCGTTCCTTTTCCCAATTGAACATGTCCTCGTCGTTTTAATGGATCATATTCTTCATCATTCGTATCCTGATAATTAGCATCAAAAAATTTTTTGAACCATTGCGCAAATTCGAAATTGTCTTGAAATTTCAATTTTACCAATTTCTCAATTGGAATCATCTTATCGATGGAGACGTCTTTAAAGGCTTGTTGGAGAACTTTAAAATTATGAAGATATTCGTGTTCACTTCTCGGATTCCATTTAACTCGTTTCATTGGAACAATTCCAGGAAAAAGTATATCTATCAATTGACAATAAGCAGTGCCCGCTCCCATTTCTTCAATTTTCATGAAATTTGACATCAGCTCAGAATTGACCCAATTCATCATTTCATTCCTACTCAAATTATTGTTGGATGATGATGTAATGTAAACGTTGGTCGCCATATTCTTCCAATAAGTTGATAGACTCTATAATTTATTTGTTTTGGTAAGTGAAAAAAATAGATTAATTTAAATTCTAAAAATGAAGATATTGATTAAAGATTATTTAAAAGAATAATGTCCTTATGAAGTATGTTTTATTAATTCTTTTTATTCTCTTAAACACTGTACATGTACAGTCTTCTCTTATCTTTACGTTATGTTAATATGAGAGAATATAAAAATTTATTTTTCTTTCCATCTGAAAGTTGAGCCTTATTCTCAATAGA
This sequence comes from Seison nebaliae, assembly GCA_023231475.1. Taxonomy (NCBI): domain Eukaryota; kingdom Metazoa; phylum Rotifera; class Pararotatoria; order Seisonacea; family Seisonidae; genus Seison; species Seison nebaliae. The sequence goes on along the minus strand of JALJEE010001138.1, from coordinate 9,122 downwards.
ATGCTCTTTATAGTATAAGGTTTATTCTATACTATAAATATAAATCTATAGTATAGATTCTATAGTATAGAATCTATACTATCTGAGAATAATAGAATAATTACTAATAAAACTTTTGTTTAAGAATATTTTTAACAATTTTATGTTTAGTTTTTTTTATTGTGAAATCTACATTTCGATTGCATATAGACTAATTAATTATAGACATAACGCTAATTTGAAGATAAGCCATCATGAATGTCAATGACGGAACTATTGACGATTATTAATAATTTGTTAAATTTCTATATATATTATATATAATAAATATAATAAAATCATAAAATAATAATAATTAATAATCTTTATAATAAATTAATTATTTCCTAAAAGATTTATTGAATGTTTTCCTCAATTTGATATATATGAAATAACAGATTAAGATGAATAAACAATTTCACATCCGATCGATGCATCATAATGATTTTTCACGACTTATAATAGTATTTGAAGTTATTCGAAATGAATAGAATTGAGAAAGATATAAAACTCTGTTTTTTTTTTATTCGACAACGACAACTTTCAGAATTGTATATCAAGAATTCATGTTTCAATTTAATAGTATTATTGTAGAAAGAATTAATGAAGTATAATAATTTCCATCTAATTCAACCCATATAAGTTATTATTCCAGTTTTTTCCAATTTGGATAAATATCTCACAAGAAAATGACCAATTATATTTTTCGCTAAGAATATTTAAAAACATCTGAAAAAAGAAAATCGAATAAAATTTATTTTACTTTTTATTTTTATTTGCTATTCTACTTTCAACTAACAAGTAACTTGTTCAAAAGACAAATGTATAATCTCCACATTTTTCTTTTACTTTCCATTCTAACTTCTCATAAGATAATTTACTGCATTGAAGATAACTTGTTGACTAAGTATGTTCAACGAAGAGCATATAATGAAATCGAAAAAGTTTTATACGAAAACTCTAAAAACCATAAAAAAGTTCAATGTGCGACTGATGAGTTTCCAGATAATTTTCTCTGCAAAATTTTGAAAGATATTGAAATCGATAAATCACATCTGCCCCTTGGTCCTGTAAGGGGATATACTGTTGAAGTTTGTTTCCTAATTAAATTTTAAAAAAAATTTGTTTATGTTATGAAAATAGAGATCTGTAGGTTCCGGAGGTCAAGGATCAATTTATTTAATAAGGAGTCCTTCAGGTGGTCGTTTTATTAAAAAAAGTTTCCTATTTAATGATAAAATGAAAATTGTCTCTAAACTAACACTTTTTAGTTAGTGATAAACCATATACATTATTAATGGAATATAATGCGGCGAAAGCATTTGAAATACATCCTATGGGTGATTGGCACAAATTCCATATAATATCGCTCAATTATGGAGGTTTTCCAGACAGCAAACATACTAATTATACGATGGAATCAAAAAGTTAATTATTATTTATTGAATTTCCTCATTTTCAATTTTGTAGTTACCAATACTCGATATTACTTCCAAGGAGGAAAATATTGTTTAGATATGACCTATGTGGAAGGTGAGACATTGGTTGATCTGGTGAATGAGCTACCACAACCATATCGTGTTTCTGTTCTCAAACAATTTTATGTTTTCATAATTTTGATTCTAAAACAATTACAAGCTGTCCATTTTACTTTAAATGAAAAACCTGTTTTCCATGGACAATTTTATAAAAGGCATTCCTATACTAATTACCATTCGGATATTCATTCAAAGAACATCTTGATCGATTTCAAAGGATTTCCCAATTCCAGTTATTATGTTCCCATTCTCATCGACTATGGACTATCCTTCAACAATTTTTATGGATCAATGAAAGATTTTGCAATCAATAAATATAATTATATATTACGGAAACGAAGGAAAATCAACTTACCATACCATCTTTCCAAAGGTCGAATATTTAATGTAGGACAGAGAATTGATTTTTGTTCCGTAGCTATTCTATCAATATTACTTATTATGAAAAAGATATATTTATTTAGACCAAATATATCGGTAAAATGTCGTCACATTACCATTCGCTTATATAACATACTTTCCCATCGCGGAGAAGGTAAGCATGTTATCCAATTTATTCCATGTATGTCAGAACCTGTGCTTCGACCTATTCTACCACTTCTCAATTTCCTCTTTACAATGTCATTGCCTTATAAGACTTATAAATCGTGGAGAGATCTCAATTATTTCTTTCAACCATTTAGAAATCATTCAATTTCACCTTTGAATTAAAACCGTTCTCGAAATAATAATAAGTGACATTCCAATTAATTTTATTTCAACGTCCAAGGAAATTTTATCTTTAAAATAAATAATAGACACATAACATTCTCTTATAACTTATTTTATTATTATTTATTAGTTATTACTCACAATTAGGGTCGGGATAACTTCGAAAAAAAAATTTCCACAACAGATACTCAATCGATTGGCTGAAATAGATAATTTGAGTGAACTATAAGTTCCGAGTTCAATGACAATTCAATTCAACCTGAGAATTTTAAAAATAAATAAAATATTTTCAATTTTTCGTTTTTGATATATTTATTTGAATAGATGGCTAACAAGTACATTAATTAAATTTTTTTCAGAAAAACAAATAATTGATGAACTTATCTTTTACCTTCTCACCAAAATATCTAATACCTCACTACCAGTCTCATAATTATCAGATGTTAGTTAATTGACGAGTGAAAGCGAAATATAAGAATTTAGTTGACGTTTCTCATGTCTACTATCTCTTATCTATAGATAATGGAAAATATGCAGCGCATTTATTTACAAAGCCGATTTGCATATCTATTCTTTTTTTCAATTACATCCCAAATTAATATCACATTAAATTTAATATTACGAATTGTTAAATAGAGTTAATTATAAATTGTTACTGATTGTGTCATCAGATATTTGTACCACAATATTTTTACTTCATTATGCCACTTAACTAAATGAATCAATAAAATTATAAAAGAAATTTTTTTTAATTGGAAAAATTAGCTTGATGATTAAAATGAAAATTTCAAAGTTAATCTGCATGGTCTTGCTAACAATCTGTAAGATCCGGAAAGTTTGATTAGTTTTGTTGAAGGATTTTTGAATAGAATGAAATTGGGAATAATTCTAAAGAAGAATTATTTAATTCGTTTGAATTTCTGTTCTATTCTTCGAAGTTTGTCATCATCTACTTCGTCTCAAGAGATTTTAAGAAATCGAGTTTTTTCCAATGTATATTCAGTGCAAGATGTGTTCGATCATGTAGCATTGAAACGACGACAAATGAAAGAGAACGATATTGCTGATGCATTAAATTCATTATGGCAATTGCAGAAAGTGTATGGTTATTCTCATTCGCTTGAACTTTTGTTAGCACATGTTCACAGTATCAGATCTTCTATCGAATATGATAGACTTCTCACATTGGCATTGAATCGTTTGAATTCGATGACAGATGAAGATATTCTTCAAATACTTTATGTCGTATTTAAATTGAATCGGACATCATTCGATTTAAATGATAATGAACGAGAAATGAATGTTCGTGAATTAGAGGAGGAAGTTATTCGAGAATTTCATACAGAAACGATGTTGAATCGTTTAAATGATTTGTCTTCACAAACGATGTCTTTATTTATTGTTGTGAGTAAGAAATATGATCAACGATTACTTTATCCTCATATGAGACAAATATTAGAGAGATTAGATAATTTTATGAATGAAAATGATGTTCGATCAATTCAAAAGTTTCGTCAATTATCTATTTGTTTGTTCAATTTACGAATGATTGTTCATCAGGAATTCCTTTTGAAATTCTGCAGAATTGCTGAAGATGTAATGAAAGAGATGGATATAATCGATCAAGATGATTTATCAAAAAGGAAGAAGAATAATGATGGAATTGAAACATTCGCTCCGATTTATTATCGATTACCATATATTTTCCGTTGTATCACAAATGATAATTATCGTAATCATCTTATGACTATTTTTAATCGATATCAATTACAACCATTACTTCATATTCTTAATAATTATGATGATGGTATTCGACCGGCAACTGTTATTCAAAAACTTTTTTTACATAACAACATCTTGGATGATGAATATACTCAATTGCAATCGATTGATTGCAACGAGAAGACGATATTTAAGAATGAAGAAACGAAACAATTACCATTATCACCACCTTCTCCTTATTTGCTCTTTCAATTATTCAAAGTGTTGTCGATGTTTGAGAGAGATCATCGTTTCATTTCACCTGCTATGTTAGATGCATCATCTGTTCTTTATTCAATGGGAAGAGAAATGTTTAATTCGAATTTATTTATTAATGGAAATTCGGATGAATTTATTTATTTGTTTATGTTACTTCATGGACGTTGTGGAGATCGAGAACAGAAATTCTTAATGAATCTTCTTCGTCCACAATTAACTTCTGCTCATCTCATTTCATTAACAACATTATTCCGATATCTTTGTTCACTTTCACTCACATCAAATACATCAGAAAATGTTTATGAATTAATATTAAAGATTTCACAATTACTTGCTAATCGTATTCATTTATTGGGATTTAATGATTTCGATCAAATGCTTCAACAACAAAAATTCTTCCCACTCCACATTCTCCATCCTCAATATTTATGTTCCACCTTTACCAATATTTGTCATCGACTCACTCAATCGTCATGGGGAAATATGTGTCAAGGAAAAATTTATTCTCTCCATTGGCTTCTCGCATTTACTCAACAGAATATCGAAGAATTTATAAAGAGATATAGATTCTCCAAAAATGAATCGATTGGTGATGACGAGAAAATTCAACATCGAAGTAAATACATTCAACAATTGTCGTTCGAACAAAAACGTTTACAACATCTCCATCAATTTGCACCGAATAAATTTCAAGGATTACCAGAACTTTTCATCTTTCCTGATGGTATTCTCTTCAATCGATTAACATCATTAATTGAACAAACGTCTTTGAAAAATTTAACAAATCTCTACACGACCAATCGTTCTCTTTTGCATTCAATTCAACATCTTAAAAATTGTCCGATTGACACATCTAAGAATGAGGATAGTATCTACCGTTTCCATGGTTATCATACCCGAATTCTGGCAAGACAACTCAATTATCTTCAATCGTCGCTGACGACACATTTGGTGAATGTTCCTTTCCAAATATCTTCCACATTTTCTGATGAGGATGAAATGAATGATGATAATGTCATCAATCATCATCGAACAAACAATACTCAATGGAGATCATCGTTAATGACGGTAGATAATGTTAATGAAATAAATCGACTTCTTTGGGTTTATTCAACGATTTCATGGAATTTATTTAACCAGAAAGACCAACAAAAATTAAGTAATAACATTAATGTAGCATCAACTTATCTCCATGAATTGTGGAAAGGAAATGAGAAAAGAATGAGAAATGAAAAGAATCTTATCGATTTGAAGAAAAGTAGTCATCGGAAGAATCTCGATCGATCTTTTAATGAATCATTAAGAAATTTATCATATCTTCGAATATATTCCAAAAACATATTCAATCTCTTTTTTCATTTTATTCAAAATGATTATTTTCATCCTAATCTATCAATCAATTATTTCTTGGCAGCATATCATCTTAATCATTCATTTCCACAACATTCATCTTCCATCTTATACAAACAATTTAATTCGATTCTTCAAAACACAATCGACCTCGATAAATCATCTGTACTTCTCGTTCTCTCATTTGCTAATCTCATTATCCATTATGAGTTTGTAAATGAATTCGAAGATTTCTTCCGACAAATATTCTCAAAAAGATTTCTCGAACGATTCGATCAATTTATCACTACTCCTCACATATCAGACGAAGAGAATACTGTTGGAATGGTAGGCATCGAACTATATGATTGTCGTCGTCGAAATCCGAGTGAAATGGCAAGAAAGAAGTTACTTCAATTGAATCAATCTGTCTCACTGCATCAAATACATGACATACCTTTCTTCCATTCGGAAAAGATGGTAATGGATCTAATTGACGTCAACGAACGAACTTACACAACACGTAAGAATTTCATTTGTTCACTTCTCAATACACTTCAATCGATGTATGGAAATGAAAACATTACTCATAATTATCTATTACCTCCATTCTTCATTCATGTTCCAATTCGACTTATTTTGAGGAAGAAAGATGGAATTCCTGTGAGACAATTGCCATCTGATCCTGAAACTTCACTCGAACAATTTCATAAATTCGTTTTCATTCCTCTCATCGATCAAGATGTTGCTCTTAATGAACGTTGTCATTATCTCTCCGATGTGCAATTATTAATGAATCAATTAAAACGAATGAACTATTCCATCATTCCTGTTTCTCACTACCAATGGAATCAATTCACCTCTATAAATCAACAAACACTTTTCATGGAGAATTTAATTCAATCAACTATGTAATCATCATATCTTCATGTTAAGTAATATTTCTTATTTTTATTATTTCATATTTTCAACTAAATAAATTTTCATAAACATTTCTATTTCTTATTACTCGTCATTCATATTTGACGATTAAGTGCCTTTGGAAGTAATTTGATAGTATAACGTAAGTAATTGATGTGATAAATTAGATAAGAACTGATTTGATTAATTTAATATACGTTCCAAAACAAAATAAATGAGAACTCTTACGATTTGGAAAGAATCAGGTGGTGTGATGATGAATTTGATTTGAACGATTTAAAGAAATTGAGATAAAATTCTCTCATCATCAATTGAATTTGTAGCTTGGATTTTAGAGAAAATAATCATTCAACATGTCGGAAATTATCTCGAAGGAAGAAATTAAAAAACATAACAACATCAAATCACTGTGGGTCATCGTTCACAACCAAGTTTATGACATTACTTCGTTTGCGGATGAGGTTCCCTATTTTCCATTCTTAACAATTTCAATTCTGTCTTGTCAAAATAGCATCCGGGAGGAGAAGAAGTTCTGATTGAAAATGCTGGAGCTGATGCTACCGATCAGTTCGAGGACGTTGGTCATTCAGTTGATGCGAGAGAAATGTTGAAGAAATATCATATCGGTCAATTACCAAAGAATGAACATAGAAACACTAGTGCGAAGAAAGTTGTGAATATTTCCTAATTTCCAAATAACTTTTTATTTTCAGGGATATGATGATGATGCGGGTGGTAATGAAGATCGTTCATTTGTTGGAACTGTTGTTTCATATGCAATTCCTCTCCTAATTGTTGGAGCCGTCTACTTCATGTTTCGCATGTTTACCTCCGCCAATGACAGTAAATGATCTATTTTTAGTATGGCAAATTTATTCTAATGGTACATGAAAATTTAATTGTTAATTTCGTCTACGGTCAACAATGAATTTGACGATGGATTTTAATAAATTCTTTCTTCTAATAATTTTTAAATATATCGGGTGAGAAATTATAGAGAAATTATCTGAACTTGTGATAATTTTTTTTAAATTTTAATAAGGGATTGTTAGTTCTTTTCATGGAAACCTTAACAACAAATAGTTTCCAGATTTTTTGACTTTTATTTGTCGATAAACAATGATTATCGACATTTTTTAAAATATCGTTTATAAATTGGCTTAATTATATAACTATTTATTTTCATTATATTTTTTATCATTCTATTGGCACCCTCAATGGCTAAGCGCAGCGGTCTAAGCACAATATCTTTCAATGAATATTTTTTCTAATAGTTAATTAGTTAATCAGGTGGTTCGAATAAATAGTAAGTAGTGTTAATATCGTCAGATTTATTATATTTTTTTTTTATTATAAAATCAAATGCCCTCGGGGTAAATTAAAAAGAAAGTGAGATAGACCGCTGTAGAGATTGTCAGTGATAAGTTTTCTTCCAATGACGATTTCATCTCGTAAATATTCCGGAATATGAGAAGTAATATCGAAGTTAGAAGAAATGTAATGAGCTTCATCGAAAGATTCAGGAACATCAGTCGAATAACAAGAACAAAAGAAGATAACCGAATTGAAAAAAATTTTACACTGGAGAAAAGATGGAAATGATAAATCAGATTCTTCGATAGACTGAATTATTTTCAAATATCTTTGAACAATGAGAAAAGGAAAGGGTTTCAATCCGCAGATAAAAAACATAAATGCCCTATTAAAAGGCTTACAACAACCGAGAAGCATTCTAATTACTCTTTTTAGTGTTGGACAAAGAAACGGCAAGTCCATAAAAATCGCAACAGTAAGTGAAGAATAAGTTGATCTTCAATTCAATCGAGAAATATTTGCAAAGATGAAACGAATAAAAAGATCTCAGAAACTTACATCTAATTTCATCGGTCGTCGCTGAACTTTTCTTCTTATCAGTTGTCGAAAAATTTGGCGAACAAAATCTAGACATGTTGACGAAATTTTATATAATTATTTCAATAAAGCTTAATTAAATGATGTTTCGATAAATCCAACAGAAACGTATAATATTCCATCAACAACCATCAATTGAACGTAAGAGACTCGCAAAGATTACATGGAAATTACAAGAAATTATTACGAAATTTAATCCTTAGACGATAGTATATAAACAAAATAATTTATGAACCATATAATTATTGATACAGTGCGTAAAGAAATATCTCGGACATAGGAATTCTCATAGTTTCCTAAAATAGTTGTTAAATAAATTCTCGGACATTTTCTAAATTACACGTTTATTAATAAAAAACGGCAAAAAATCGATTGTTAATATTTTGTCCAGCTTCTCTTAGATTTGACGACTTCTAATAATCGCTTGTTCATACATTCTTGAAAAAATGGTAAAATTTCTACATTTTTCACAAAATGGCGTCATATTTCAACAAAAATCGAGAAAAAACTAAAAAATGCTCGTTAGATTTTCGTTGATAAAATCATGAATATTGATCCAAACTGTTTGATTTTTTGAATATAGGTTAACAATTAATAAGGATTTTTTTCTACATAGTTACTTCAAGAATCTGTGCACTTTTAAGTGCGCTCAAATACGTGCATACTTTGCGCTATAAACTGCACGAAAAGTAATGCTTCAGTATTTCCAAAATC
>JALJEE010001132.1:0-68530 GCA_023231475.1 Seison nebaliae | reverse complement strand
TTTTTTGCACTATGTTTAAGAGCTTGAATAGGGCTATTTTGTGATATCCACCTTTACGAAAGATACTTCATAGGACAGAAGTTATGACCGGTTTTATAAAAACGTAAAAGTGTCCGATTACTTTAAATTCCTACTGTATATCTACTATATATACTCTAATGTATATCTACTATACTGTAATTGAATATATCTATAAATATAGTAGATATTTATCTAATTGGTTGAAGAAATTAGTTGAATAATTCAAGATACATGGTATAGGTTTAATTGTAAATAAGAAACTAAAGAATAGATTCAATTTTATTCTTCAATTTATATTATAATTTTATGAAATTGTTTAAAAATAAAATTTAATTTAATTTTGATACAAAAGAGAAAAGAGAAAGAATAAATTAGCTACACTCTAAATGTTTAAATGAAAGGTTCCCATCCAATATACATCCTACCTAATAAATCATAATCGGTTGCCATGTCAACCAAACTGGCAACCGATTCATTAATGCTCAATGAATATTGAAGAGAATATTTATCATAAAAATATTTTCGAACTCTGAATTGTTGACCTATCACTATTCGTTTTATGTTTTCCTTCGTATTTCTAGTGAGGGAACTGTTTTGGAGAGAAGAAAGAAGAATATGAATTGGATTGATGCCCTTCAATTTCATTCGAACACCATCAATCCGATCATGGACATAGTTTTTGCTGATATGTTGGAATGATTCCGAATTATTGGATGGAACTAATTGAATGGAATTATTGAGGTTTGATTCTCGATTCGCAACTCGCAATGCATTTCCAATCCAATCTATACAAGGATCGTTGATGAAGACGGTCATGGTGGAAAGAACGAGCGAAGAAATCGTTTCGGATCTGATGGTAGAAAGTGTTGCTCGAAACGACGGAAGAAAAATACCATTTTCACAAATTGGTTGAAATAGATATCTCATTTGATTCGTGTAACGAAAAGGAACCAATTCTGGAATCGGTTGATGACAAACGCCGAAGTCAAAGGCCATTCCAAAATCGATTGGTAACATTCGGCCAGACGTTTCATGAATTAGAAAATTTGAGAGATGTCGATCACCAATTCCGAGAATGTATTGAAATGTGGACACGACAGCGTACGATGCAGCTAGACTAGTCGAGACGTGAAAGAATTGTTCTAAATTTTTTGAAATTCGATTGAAACGTCGATGAAGAAGGTTCGGGGGAATAGTTTCGAGAATCTCTTTAAACATCTCTTCAATTTGTTCCGATGTCATTTGATTGTAACCAGCATGATAAGCGGAAACGAGTGATTTCTTATTGGGATCCATCAACTTCGAATAAAACATCGAGTATAATTGTCGAGAGGAATTGGTTGAATTCTTTTCCATTTGATTCATTTCACTTTCGATAAATCCTTTCAATGTCGTTGTTCCATCTACCCATTCCAACAGACCCAATTTCGTTGTCAATGGAATAATGGAATAAGTGATGACACAATGTTTCTTATTCTTCGCAAATTTATTTAACAATCGAAACAACATAATTATTCGTTGATCTTGTCTCAGATCTTCGCCCCCTTTCACCATAAACATATATCGCTTTGAATCATTCCCCCGCATCGTTATTCGACGTGGAGCACATTTCGAATTTAATGTTAACATCTCCTCTTCAAAATTACTAATCATGATTGGAGATGATCGATTCTTATACGATTTTCCTGGTATCTCGATTTTCCATAAAGGATTACTGGATAATAAACGGAAATTACTTAGCCATGGACTATAATCTGATAAGGTGTTCGATGAATGTTCTGAATTAAATGATGATATCCGTTCGATGATTTCTTTCAAATTTTTTCGAATATCTTTCGAATCCATTTTCTTCAATTTCTCACCATGCTTCCCAAAAGTTTCTTGAATCCAATCGTAATTTTCTGATGCCAGATCAATATAATAGGAACCTGATGTGAGACCTGGTAACAATTTCTCATTATTCTTTTGAAGAGTTTCAAAATTCTTAAGAGATTTGTTTATTCGTTCATGTTTGATATTATCTTCACGATGCGCTTTCGCTATCGGTCGTATCATCTGCAATAAATGATGACGAGCTTCTTCCATTCGATTAAATTTAATTGATTCGAAAACTGATTCGATCAACTCGCGAAATTTGACTTCGGGAGAATAAAGTTGTTCGAACGCTGCTATGAATGCTCCACTCCACGGTAATCGAAGTTGAATCATTCGATGATAAATTGTCATCGATTTATGTTTAAGGACTAATCCTTTCTCAAACGAATCATTCATACAAGTCACACGGAATGGAAAGAGAATGGATTGAGTATGATTCTCAATAATATTGACGATAATCGGATGGAAAATCTTTATTAAATATTCATTATCATCATTCATCTGACGTGCTAATAGAAGTTGTTCAATGTAGTCGATAACGAATTCGATAGGTAAATTGTAATTTTGAAAAATTGTTTCTTCAATTTCTTTCAATTTTTTCTCTTTCTTCATTTGATCCAATTCGGAGACTAAAGGAAATTGGAGAAATTGAATGAATCGTGGAGAATATGAATGTAATTCGTCATAATATTCTTTATGATCCTTCACCTGTACACATAACTGACAGAAACTTCTTATGAAAATGTCGATGAATTCGATGTATTCGCTACTCTCCTCTAAAACAACTTTATCTCCCAAATTGTGTTCGATCGTTAAAATGTTCCGATTGGCATATCGTAATAAATGAAATTGAGAGAAGATGTTCGAGTTGTTAATCGTTACGATTTCTTTCGATAACTCGAACGATTTATTTTCAATCAATTCCAATAATTCTCCTTCATCTTTATTTCCATTAATTAATGATTCTTTTAATTGTTTCTTTAAATCATCATTCGGCTGTCGTTCCATAACAAAAGTACGATAATGATCCAATAATTTCAATTTATTTATTTTCTTCTCAATCTGATGGATCGATTTTGATTGATTATCCCATTTATTGATTAAATCAGACGACTCTTTCAATAATTGAAATGATTCAACATCATTAATCGATTGATAAGTCGATTTGGATAAATTAATTTCTATCTGATATTTATATAAATCATTTTTCATCGTATCATCAATTTTATTCGTCAGATCGAACTTCTTTAAAATTGACGCAGCCAAATCGACGTTCTTTTGAACGATAGCACATTCAATTTGGCGTAATTGCAATTCCATAAGAATCTCATTCAAATCATTCTCTAAATTGTCGACATGATTCACTACCATCATGTTATTCTTCGTTTGACATTCTTCCAAATCCTCTAAACATTTCAGAGAGAAAAATCGTCGACGATAATACATATCCTGATATTGATAAGCTGACGAATTTTCGGTTCTGTATGATGGTCGAACACGTAGCCAATTCTCTCGACAATAATTCAAATATTTTTTCAGATGAATAATGGCGGTAACGTATTCATTCTTTTTGATAGCTAATTGTGTAGGAATAAAAGTTTCCATGAATAATTCGATATCAACAATCGATAACAAATCATTTTCATTCTCCAGATCTAATTGATAATTTTGGAAAGATTCATCCAAATACATTTTCGATGAGACATAATCATTTCCATTGAATAATTTGTATAATGAAAGAATGGAAGTATTCGAACTATGCTCGATATATTTTCGATCATTCGAATTTAAATCGGTAAGAAATTCATCAATAATCTTCGATTTCTTATGTTCCGATAATAAATCGTTAAGTTGATTTCTTAAAAGAATTGGAAGGAGTCGTTCAGGATTCGAATGTTTCTCCCAACCAACTTTCAAAATCGATTTATTCTCATCATCGTCATCATCTTCGTCATCTTCAGCTAATTCATCGATGATTCGTCTCGATTGTTTCAAAAGAATTTTCCAATCACCTAACAATTCGGCACATTTAACGAAACGCTTCTCACAATACATCCACTGAAACAGACTGACATCATCCCAACTAATATTTGACTTTTCATAATTTTGCATTTGAAGATATTTAATATCGATGTTGACGGTTTGAGAATTGGATTGTGATAATTTCGATTTCTTTGGATATTTCCTCATCGAACTCGTTTGAGTGAATTCGATGTAATTGGAAATGGCAGCAGAATATTCATTCATCGATTCATATTCTCCACCTCGCAACAACAACGACGAGAAATGGTAAGACGATGACGATTGATTATAAATGTAGAGAGATGATAACATCGAATCATGATATCCCATTTGTTTATAAGAGATACTTAATGTCTGCAAAATTTGATGAGTGACATTTCGCCATCTCTCCGATTTTTTACTTCTCAACAACTCTTCGAATACAACAATGAGATATGGAAGACATTTGGAAGTGATAGCGGCGGAATACATTGCATCAATCGCTGCAATCGCGCCACTTTCTTCATCATTCTCGTCGATGATTGGCGGTGAAATTTGATGGAGATTTGAGAAGAACAATTGGAACAGACATGTGGTGAATTGATATGAGAATAAATTCGTTGATGCTAATGAAGTGAAAATGGAGACGGAAAGTTTTTTCATTAATTCATGAAATTCTAATTTGGAGAGAAGTTCCTTTTGTTCTTTGATGAGACTATCAAATAACTTGAGGAATATTTCTGATGCAATCACTTCGTCTTCTCTCAATAATCGAATGAGTGGTTCGATAATATCTTTGGATGAAATGGAAATATCTGGCATATCTCCACTACGATATGAACGACAGAATTGTGCATAATTCTCTTTCTCCGATCGTTCGTCTTGATAAAGTTTCAATTGTTTCTCTTGTTTCCTCAATGTCAATCGAGCAAAATGATATTGATTCTTCGAAGTCGTTCTCCCATTTTTCTTTTTTATATTGACAGCGGATTGACGTCGATAAACATCTCTCGTATTCGTTATCATATGCTTCGTCTTCCATTTATCATTCACATTTCCCAATTTCATTTTATCTTCGTCCATCAATAATTCATTGGCACGAGCGTTCATTTGAGTGAATAAAGAAAAATTATCCATCTTATTATTTGTCGATAAAGTTTCGGTAATTTGAGTATTGAGAAATTTATCTAATTTGATTTTATGATGAAGTAACTGTTGAGTTTGTGTCGATATGAATGATGATTTCTTTCTTCCGTTATATGATTTCTGGGAAGCTGAAATGAATGTGGGTGTAGAAGTGAAAGAGAATCGTTGTTTCCAATTCTTATTGAAATTGATCGGGTAATATTCGTCAGTCAATTGATGATGAAATAATTTCGATAAATAATTTCCAGATTGAGCGCAAAGATTCAAGACGAAATTGGAGGAATAAAAGAAGAAACATTTCTCACAATTCGGATGATACAATTCTTCCAAAACGTATAACATTCGTTCGCTGGAGGATTGAGGTAATGCCGCTTGTTTCCCACACCAAAATTGTTCGATGATATTACGAATATCTTCATTCTTATCACGAATAGAAATAAGGAGTGAAGATTTGATTATATAAATCAATTGATCTTCCGAAGACGAATCATCTTTATCTATTCGTTGTTCATTCCATTCCTTCCATTTTATATAGAAAATCATCAGGACTCGAATCGATGAACTTCTCAATTTGACGAGTGAATGTGTCTGTGACATTTGGGAGATTTTGAACAAGACGGAAGAAGATTGAATTAGAAGTTTCATGTCTAATTTCTCAACAATAATCGCCATCAAATCGAGTGAGGTCAATTGAATTTTTGGATCAGACAAATTGATAAATTCTTCCAATTGACCATCGATCAATAGATTATGATAACATTCTTCATTCGTTAACTCATCCACCAAATATGGAATAATTTGAAGTGAAATATGTCGACATTCCAATTGCATTCGATTGAAGAACTTCAACGTCTTTCTCAAAATGTCGTGAGGGAAAATTTTGAAGAATTTCACAAATTTCGAACAAATCCGTTCGACACATTCGAAGAATCTCTTCTCACTGTCAATTTGTAGGAGATGTTGATCGATCTTCTTTAGAATAATTTCGTTTGATTTCAATGAATTCTGCTCGTTTAACCAATTTAACATCAGTCCAACGAGTTCGCTCGCTAAACTATATTCGACTTTACTCGTCGTCTTCGAAAAGATTTCCATAATTCTTTTATAAATCAATTCATTGAAAATGGATTGATGTAGATGATTTGAAAAGAAAATATGGAGAATTTGAAGAAAGATTATCGTATTTTCATTTTTTTTAAAATTGTTCAAAATCTTCTCATGATACGTTCTCTTTTTCAAATGACCGTTCCATTTACGAAGGAAAATTTCTAATAAAAATAAATTATTTTTCGTTATCGATCGATCCTCATCCACCACATGATCCAAGAACCATTCGAGTAATTGATGGATTGAATTGTCGTTGAAATCAGTGGGATAATTCCATTCCACTGTTTCCATCACCACATCATAAATTAGCGTATTCAATTCATCACCTAACTGATTATTCGCAATAACCGAATAAAGAACTGGAAGGAAAGTGGAGGAATATCGACGGAAAATCGACGAACAATTAATTGTGAGTTGAGAAAGAAATTGAGCAATTTTCTTCTCATTTCGTTCGATGGTTTTGTGAAATCTTTGAATGAAAATATTCATCCACATTGGTGGCAATAAATTAACAATTTCTTCATCCTCCTCTTTCTCCTGAATGATTTTTCCATGAAGTATCTCCCGAATTAGAACGACGAACGGTGCCATCGATTCATGATGATTCCACGGGACATCCTCCAGTTGAATTTGATGGAAGTAATTTGGAGATGCTTTTTTGACCTCTGATTCTTCTTTCTTCACTTTCACTATATCTGGTTCCTGCTTAATGGATTGTTTTAATGAATTGTCTAATTGTTTGTCATTCTTCTCTATCGGAATCTCGTTCGTTCCATGGAAATATTGAGAGGAAAGATAGAAAGGACGTTCGTTATATTGAAGTTGACGCTGATATTTTTTATGATTGATATTAGCCTCATTTTCTTTTGAACTTTCAAATTCTATGAAACTTTCACTCCATTTCATTTCAACTCGATTATGAAATACTTTAGGAATAATTTCAATCGATTCTTCATCGATTATTTGACTGAAAATCAAATCTGTTCGTCGATCCAAATCTTCTTTGAAAAGAAAGACGCAATAGAATTTTTGTTCAGTTTGTGTCCGAGAAATGATAGAGATCATCGTATTTAAAGCCATCGTTCGACAACGATATGCGAATAATCGATGACGATCAATCTTCGAATTTTCGTCGATAAGAAATTCATTTCTTATGGCTCGACATTTTTGCATAAGAAACTTACACAGTTCATTACCGACAACTGTCGCCGGTTTCTTTCTTTGATTTGATATATAAATTTTAACTAATTCACTTTCTTTTCCCATACAATCGTCACGAGAAGAGAACGCGAATAAGATTTGTATCAATCGTAGAAATATGGACAGTTTGAGATGGGTTAAAAAACGGTCGTTGTCGTCTTTGATTTTGAGTCGATTTGACAACTCATCAATTTCATCTGTAATAACACTAATATGATCAAGGAAGAATTTGTGACGAATTCTCTTCGAATAATTTATTAAAATTGGAATGGAAATATTCTCGAAAATGATAAGTTGCTGTTCGTGTGATAAAGTGAGATCGGTTGTCCGTTGAAATAAGGAGAGATTACGAATATTTCCATTTAAATATTGGAAAATACGATCATTTTCTTCTTTTCTTGCTATCATTTGGAAGAATTGAGAGAGTTCATTCAAATCCTTATTCGCTGTTGTGATGGTGGTTTTCGTCATACTGACGAAAAGAATAACGAGTAGATCCATAAACAAGAGATCGTTCGTTTTGAGAATAATATTGAACAATTCTTTCTGTCGATGAGAGTTGTTAAGAATTTTTGAAAATTCTAATTTATTTACAAAATATTGCCGTAATAATCGAAGATTATCAACCAATTTTATCTCTTTCAAGAAGTAGGGCAACAATACCAGAATGATTCGATGATCGTCGATATAATCAGCTGATAATGAATCCTGAAATAATTTCAAATATTTCTCTTTCTGCTGCTCATTAGTTGACAAGACATTGTCGTTTAATATTAATATTAATCTCAAATGATCGAGAGAAATTGAAAGATGATCATAAAATAATTGTCCGAGTCGATGTCGTTTATCGATATCGTGGAAAGATTGACGATTTCTAATTATTAAGTGGAAAAATTTGAGAAAGTTCTCCGGATTCGCTTGATTCATTCGATCCAATATATTTTCAACGACAACCGCTGATGATTGTTTTACGAAGTCAAGAAGAGGATAAGAAATAATATCATCGAAATCTTCTTGATTGACATTGATGGGAATGTCGATAGAATTTCCACGGAAAATTTGTTTCCATTTCGTATTGGATTGGAAAATGAGTTGCGAATCGAAGAAGATTAATTGTTTGAAGAATAATCTCATCTTCTCTAACGAACAACGAGAATTGATATCGATCAATTCCATCACATTCACTTTCCCATCTCTAATTTTTAGTTTCTTAAAAATTCTTAAAATTTTCAATAAATTTATTGACTCCTCATATTCCTCTACAATTCTCTTCTTCTCCTCTTTCTCCTTTTTGAATTTCATTCGTCCCAAATTATTTTTGAGAACTTCAACAAATTCGGATTGTTTTCGCTGAACTAGAATGGAAAGGAATTGTTCGATAAATTTCAATCGATTTACTTCTTCTTCTTCA
Organism: Seison nebaliae; assembly: GCA_023231475.1. NCBI lineage: Eukaryota > Metazoa > Rotifera > Pararotatoria > Seisonacea > Seisonidae > Seison > Seison nebaliae. Next base: position 59,769 of record JALJEE010001132.1, on the reverse strand, counting down.
CTGAAATGGTTCGATAATCGTCTGTAATCGAATAACATGATTTCAAGAAGATTAGAAATGAATTGACAATTATGATTAATAGGAAGTGTCTTCAATTGGAATCGATTACCGAAGAGAAGTGATTGATGCATCAAAAGAAGAAATCTGGAAATTATTCCACCAAATAATCGTTTGGAATATTCGTTCGTTTGAGTGATGTCAGATATTTGAGGAAAATGGAAAGCAAAAGAATTGAGAGATTTCCAAAAAACTGATGAGTCGTTCGATAGAACGTCACTAAATAATTGATCGACCGATAGAAATTTCTGCATTATGATCCATGTATAACTGTCGATGGAGGCTGATAATAATTGTAACCATTGATCAACTGATTCGCCATCATCTTCTTCAATTTTACGGTTCTCATCAATAATTATTGATGATTTCGTTTCATTCGATAATTTAATGAATGTGTTGAGGAGGGAAGAGGAATAATTGTTGAGGAATTGAGATAAATCAGGAAATACACCGATTCCGATGATGAAAGTCTCTTCGAATAATTTCAAGGAAATATTCTCATTATCGAAATGTTTCAATTCATTCAATGAGATTCCTTCGATTCTGGGAAGTAGAAATGACGACCAATTTTTACAATTTTTTAATTTCATTTCAAAAAAGTTTTGATGAGAAATGTCTTTGTGGAAGTAAATGAGAGATTGGAAGAGTCGCATTGACGCCAAACGACATTCATATTCGAATCGACCAATCTGTCGAAAGAGCCATGACAATAGAACATAATTAGTAGCGACACTCCACATAGCCGGACGGATACGAATCTCCTTGACTGACGGATGAATTTCTTCGTCGAACATTCTCCAATTCAATGCACAAATTTTTGCTAAATGTCGAATTGCTGTATGATTGTCAATCAACATGTCATTACTACTCTTCAATTTCAATTCATGATTCATTGCTAAACATTGAACAGTTCGATGAATGATATCTAATAAATAAACATGAATTAATCGATTGGATTTGGTGAAAGTTCGAATAATCCGATTGAGAATCATAATTCCATATAGACGTGAATTGACGTCATTTGAAACGATTTCATTTCGAATTATATCAATTATTCGATCGATCGATTTATGATTGACATTATCATTCAACATACGATCGAATAATATCGATAAATGTTCAATAACAATTAATCGATATTCAATCGATTCGTCAAAGGATTTATTGTGAAGTAATTTCATGAATTGAGAAATGATTCCATTTAAGAAAAATGATGATTGTTGTCCATTGGATTGGAAGGAGATCCAGTTAATCGTCTGTCGACATGTTTCTTTAAACAATTCCCCAATCATCATATCAGCATCATTCGATAAACGGATGGCGATGATAAAAGAATTGTGGAATAATTCCACCAAATTTTTATATTCGTGATTATTCTTATTTGGATGTGACGAAATCATTCCAATGATGTAAGTGAAGAGAACATGGAAAAATTCGGCTGCAGCAACTTTCAAACGACGATTATCATTAGTCATCATCAATAGTTGGATGGTACGTGGGAGAATTGAATCTAGATACAATTCAACTTTCATATCGGGAAATGGCATTGAAAATTTCAAAAGATTTCTACTGTACCAAATCTCCAAGTTCTCCTCATCGACTTCCCAATTAATCGATTCGTCGAAAGAGAATTGACCAATTTTCCCGAACAAACAAATAATTTGTCGATTAATTTCATTCTGATTCACTTGGTTTGTTTGAGATGACAAATTATCGACATTCGACGACGCTGAAGAAGATTTTTCAACATTTTTCCTCAATTTCATCAATCTCTCATTTCGATTTCGATCGGCATGTGAAATATATTGAGAGAGATAATCATTCTGTGTGGTCTGATCGGTTTTGGATTGAACGAAATTATTGAAAATTTCTCGACGAACTTCCACAAATAATTCTTTCGCCATCTCCCAATTCTCATCGATCCAACGATGAAATGTTTGGAGAATGGATGTGATGAATGGAGTATATGAATTACTTTTCATTAACGACAATTTTATGGCTTGAATGGAAGCAGATTTTGCTTCGAACAATATGGCGATCGGCAATGAATGAACGACGGAAAGACATTGAATTAATAAATCATCTTTAGCAACAACCGATCGATTAAGTGATTCATTCAAAATCAGTTTACTTAAATTCATTAATTCAATATCAGTCGACGATTCCAATCGAATGATGGACGCTAATCGATAAAGTGAGGAGATATATGGCGATTCTTCTAATTGACTCACAATGAATTGCAGATAAGATTTCTTCCATTTCTCGTCGATTTTCAAATGATTCTCTTTCACCAACAATTGTAGTAGATGAACAGAATTATAGAAGAAGTCTTGATCAACCACATTCTCTGCTTCCAAATAACTTGACTGAATTGAATCGTCCACTCTCTCTTCTTTTCCCACACTCAACACACCACTATTAATTGATTGTGTAAATTGATCGAAGGTCTTCTTGTCATTTTGATCGACATCAGAAACTAATTCTCCATTTTTCAATCGAATATTCAAATTTTTCAAAAATTCCAAAAGAATTAAAAAGAATTGATTATTCAGATAATCACGATAATATTTCTTTTTCATTAATTTTTTCTCATCATCATCATCATCATCGTCATCATTATCATCATCAACATCATCATCATCATCTCCTTCTTCTTCATCCTCTTCTGATGTTTGAGTATCATCTTCTTCCGATTCTTGAAACAATGTCATTTTTTTCTCATTCAAAATCGTCTTCTCTCCTTCATCTTCTATCAAATTTCGACGATATGATTCATGTAGCAATAAATATTTCCAGAATGGTAAATAATTAGTAACATAAAATTTTGGGATGAGATCATTCGATTGATTCGATTCATCGTCCAATTCGATCTCTGATGATAAATCGTTGAAGATGGTTGGCAGTGACGAAGTGCATTGAATGAGTCGATGAAAGATTTGTTGTATGAACGTTTCAAGAAGAGTCTCATCGAATTCATGAATTGAACGTAATAATCGAAGTAATCGATGGATTGTTTTCTTTGTATGTGATTCATTGATTTTTGGGGAATGTTCATAAAAATAGAGTATAACATTTTCAGCTTGTTTCAAAATGAGTTTCATTTCAATTTGACTAGCTAAATGTTGATGTTGGAAGAGGATTCGGATGAGAATCTCTTGATTTTCCAAATAATTCTTAATGGAATAAAGATTCTCCTCAATCGTCATCGAATCGAGTACGTTGATTGGGAGATCATTCAAATCATCATTTTCGAATTGATGATGAATAAGATGATTAAATTTATTTTGATATTGTTTCAAGATGGTGAGAGTATTGACACGCAATAAAGTATCGGGTTTAGTTTTAATTAGAATTTTATACGATAATAAAATGAATTTGATGGATTGGTCGTAGTAAGTTGTATTTCGATTATTGAGACATTCTTTTTCAGCTGTCTCTCTTAAATATTCCAACATGTTCTCATCGATTAAATCAGGATGATTCGTTGACCATTCGAAGAGATGTAGAAGTAAACGATTCGATAAATTTTTTATATTCAAATTATTCGAATTCATTCTCCAACTACGACCGATGCCTATCAACTCCCGATAATTCTCACAATAATATTTCTCCAATAAGTGGACGTTGTTGAGGAAGAAGTCTAGCGCGCTAATCACCAATTTCGATTTATTATTCCGATTAGTTAACTGATCGATCGCTAATTGAACATAAGATTGAATTAGACGATCGTTGACGATGTTCGGGAATGTTATCAACAAATGATGGAATGTGGTAAAGGCGGAAATGGGTGAGAGATCGGAAGAAGAAGATTTTGATGTTTTCGATGGGATCATTCTCCGAAGAATGGAAACTGCACGAACCTCATAACGTTGACATTCCTCCATCGACGTATGACAAATAATGGCAATTAATTCGTAAAGAGCATTGTGGACACCACCAGATAATTTCGATGGAGTAGACAATTTCTGGAAAATTTTATTCAACATCGAATGAACTTGATTATGAGATACGGAATATTTCTTAAGTATCATATCATTCAAAATGATTTTTAATACGTCGATACTCGCTTTCTGCACATCAGCATATGATTCATTCATAATCGATCGGAATAATATTTTCACTAATTCTTCCACATACGCTCTCATCGATTCTAATCCGATTTGACCTTTCCGTTTTGAGTCGCGTAATAACAGAATTGATAATAGTCTCAGAGCGTCGCGTTTCGAAGAAACAAACTCTCGATTCTGTCGATGAGATTGGAGGAAGGTGAGGAAACTACTCTTCGAATTCAACAGATCCGCTACGAACAATTGACAATTATCATTATTCATATTATCCATCATCAATTGGATGATTCGATCCACCAACGTGTTGATGTTAGATGGAGAAATTTTTGGAGCGTATAACTCCTGTCTAAGAGATTGTAATTCCCTCTTAAAATCGTTCATGCTTCCGCTTTCTGATTAATTGCGAGTATGCGTCAAACAAATTTCTCTCATTGGACTTTTGGAGAATTTCTCAACTTTTACTATAATTCTACAAGGAAAAATTTAACTTCATTCATTTTACCGGTTGCGCAATATTTAATTTAGTTACGTTAGCTTCTCAGGTTAAAACATGTTATAAGACAAAATAAGAATTATTTTTATTCTTGTAGGGCAATTGATAAATGGACGATAAAAAATGACTACGTTCGTCGTTGAAAAGAAGTTCATTGTATTTTGATAAGTCATCAGAAATCGTATAATCGATGGAGAAAACATATTTAGGAAGAATATAATATATAGGAATATATGAACAAAAAAAGTCAATAGATACATATAAAATAACAGTTTATTAAGATTAAATGATGAAATAGAAATTGTCTAGTAGAAAAAAATATCGCTTTTTAGCTAACATAATCGGAAACGGAGGAATATTAACTATATAAAACCAAATTGTAGCTAGAGGTTAAGAATTTTATTAAATAAAATTTTAAATGAAGCAAATTCATCACTTTCAAATTATGGTAAATAGTTTGAACAATTAAATAATTTATTTAAATTCTCCAACTCACTGAAAATCTTCCATTCACAATCTGACAATTCACGAAAGTTTTGTCTTGTCATTCTTTTGTCCTGATCGTCCATAAATATAATTTCTTTTTTAATTTTTCTAATGTATAAGCTTTAAAATTAAGTTGGATTAAGCTAATTAACACCCTTTTATAATATTGTGATACTAATTGTCGTGGCGTTGGTAAACTGAAGTAGCATTTCAGAAGACAAGTTGAAGAGGCGCGTGAAAAAAAGAAGAAGAAATTTATTAATTAAAAATTAATTTAAAAAAATAATAATAAATCTTTCTTTTATTGAAGACAATAAACGTATCTTTTTGAGTCTTAAATCGTTCTCTATTCAATCACCATGGATCCTGTAAATCTCAACGAAACCTTCTTCGGTGACAATACCGAGCCACAACATAATATTATTCATAAAAATCGTTGACACTTCGTTAGTAAATGTGAAGAAACAATGTTGATTTTAATTATGGCTAAATTATAAAATTAATTGAATAACAGTTATAATATTTTGAAAAGTTTTAAATTATTGAGTAAAAGTAGTCATTCAACTATTACCATTATGTGAATTATTAATAATAAGCGAAGAACATTGAACAACTTATAAATTGTGAACAGACTGAATCTTAAAATGTAATTGGCGATAATCCGAAATTGTATTGATAGTGTTAGAAGTTAAACTTAGTGCTAGTTAAAGGAGAATTTTGTGATGGCCATTTCTAATCATCGACTTTCATCTAATTCGCAGTTTTAAGTCTAATAAAATGGAAAAGTTGACATGAAGCAGACATAACGCAGTTGATGATCTGACAAGCTAACTTGAAGAGATTTTTTTTGTCATACACCTTATCGATTACACATCGATAAGATAAGATACACATTCAAAAAAGAATAATAATGAGGACAATCGATTGATGTCGATTGACATCACAATGTTATGGATTTATGTGGAGATAAAAAGGTTTTTTACAGATTTGACTGAAAGAAATATAGTCATATTTTACTCCATATTTCTTGCACTCTGTTCCTTATCTACCTATGATAATCTTCAATAAAATCCTTGAATCATTTATAACGGAAAAAAATAGTGGATCAGAAATTTCGTTTAGATCATTCATTCAGTTATCTGAGCACGATTAGCTTTGGTTTTTTTGGAAAATGTCCATTTGTCGTTTTTCTGTAAAACTAAAAACTGTACCTATCGTTCTTCGAAATTCAGTATTAGAGTGGCGAGTACCGAGTACCACAATACTGTTCTTTATTATTTACGATTAATTTTGTAATAGAAAAATTTCCATCAAAAAAATTTTGGAAAAAAAATTTGAACTTCTCTCCAATTTTTATCATGAAGAATAATTTTTATTTAGATGAATTTTCGTGAGAAATCTTTACATCCGTTGTTACGTACAATTGATATACTTGAAAAGAAACTCATAAAAAACCTTTCCGTTCAACAATTATTAACACTTTTCAAATTGTTCTTTTATTGCTGGAAAAACTCACACCCGAACTGATTACTGGACAAGACTAATTTATCGTGAATAGAAAATTTGAGTAATATTAATTGCCAAATATTGATTTTTGATAATTGACACTCTGTAAAAGTGATATTGTTTTATTTCTATCAACTAGCACATTAGATTAGCGGTAGATTGCTTAACGACAGTAACATACACAATATGAGTATAATTGCTTCATTCTTCTTCTTGTTCCTTTACGTAACAAGACCATTATCATTGTTCAATATTAGATTTGAAAGTGCTAGAAAAGTATTAGATAAACAGTTTCTTCGTACGATAATTTTTTCCTTAAGACCAATAGATTGATGAAGTGATTTAAAAGGATTGCGATTTATCCTCACTTAACATAATCTTGTCATGAAGAAGAACAATTGGTTCAACGAGATAGTCTGTTAAACTATTCGAATAATATCAGGTCTGTTCTTTTCTTATTTTATCACTGAAAATTTTTTTCATATTCATCATTCTTACATTAGCAAAAAATGAAGAAAGTTCGTTCTACTCTATTGAGCAAGAAAGAGTTACTCATAATTACTCTACAAGAGACAGTCTTCCTCTTTGTTCTTTATTTTCATTGATACTTTCCAGTTCAATTCCAAATCCCCCATCATACTGCCAGACACTTATAATTATTAATAGTAAATTTGGATTATTTATTATTGGATTATAAATATATATTATTAGTAGTAGTGTAATTCACAATAATTATTAAAAATTTGAAGAAAGAAATTAATTTGTTTTGATCTCGATCGGAGAAATTGTTATGAGAACTAATATAATATAATATAACCTCAAATTCTTTCACCATATTCATTCAAGGTCAATGTGATTTAAGAATGTTGCTCAATTCTTATTTCTGACAAATTAATTTGATACATCTGTGGTAAGTTATAAATTTATGATGATAAAATCAAAAATATGATGGAAAGATAATATTAACATCTTTCTTCACATTTTTCTAACATAATTCTCCTTATGAATTATTCTGATTTTATATACAATGATACATCTCTAGTATACAGTTTCATTTCTGACAATGTTTTCAATAGAATTTTAAATATGTGGTTTCTTAAGAATGGTCGTATTCCGTTCGAAGTCCAACTACGCACTTATTTTACTATAGAAGATGTAATTTTCGGTTATTGCCATAATCGTTCTATCTGTTCGTTTACAGCCTTATGCTTTTTCCATCTTCATCATATTATCTCACTTCCAATCTGATGCACTACATATTCAATATGTCATATTGAAACTACACCGTTTCCAACACCATCAATTCAATCGTTATTTTTATCGGTATAAGACTCATAAGCAGTTCGTTGGAGAAACGTCAAGTAGCATTCTTAACTAACGATATTTTTAACATATCAACCATATAATCTTTCACATCTATGGTCATTCTTCAAATTCAAGTTCAGACTTTTCGTATTGAATATGGAATATACGTCATACTTTTTCCTTTTGGGGCATTTTACCTATCGACTGCCATAGGCTTATGATGATGATGATGATATAGAGCTAGTTATCCATAAGACGTTAGAATTAGTTTCATTGACAAATGTGATAAGAGCAAACTGTGCGATGTAACATAATACCAACCAATAAAAAATTTGAATAAAGTTCTTTCTAATTTATAAATAATAATTATTTAATATTTCTGTTTTCTTGAGATTTTCTACCTTATGACTTGGGAGTCTTTAGGAAAGAATTCTGTTTTGGGATACTGACAAATTGTGAGAGCAAGTTCTTTTATTTAATTATTATACTTTAAAAAATTAGATGTTTTTTATTGTCTAACAGAATTAGTCTAACAAAGTAAGTAAGAAAATGAATCTTATCTGATTAATGATGAAGTATTAATGCACCGGTTGTTGACTAGATCCCAAGAGCCTCCTCACTCAACAGAACAACAAGAAGATTCTGAGAATAAAGTAAATTTAGTACGTTATGTAACAACAATAAATTTGAAAAAAAGATTTTGACATATTTTTAGGTCTGAATTGTCATAAGTCTTCAAATGCTCATAAATTACTCATTGTCTGCTCTATGGGAAATTGATTCTCAAAGAATCTTTATAATAGAACTAAAAAATGAAGTAGAATGCTTGAAGGCGATTGTCTACAATTATTTTTACAGACAATTTACATGTTTTTTGCTTTCAGGATATATATATTGAAATTTTCATTCGTATGTTTGATTGTTGAGAACGAATAATAATCGTTACGTTAGATTTATGTTACGCAATTTTATAAATTTGTTGAGAAAGTTTATTCATGTGTGTTCGAGTGTGGACATGTACGTAGGTGTTTGAGCCTAAAGTAGAGGGAGTGTATATGTATAGAAGAATTGAATTTACTTCTCATTTGCATGAGACTTTAAACCGAAATGTTCTGGTAAAAGACTTAATAACGAATTTCCCCCAATCTCACACCCTTCTTTTGTGTTCCACCGTTTATTTCTAACAGTTTGGGTCAGTTGAACACGGTTGTTATGCCGACGAGAGGGAAAGATGTTCCCGATCAAATGTTCAAAACATTCAATTCTTTAGATTTGAAAATTTTAATGAAGGAAAATCTCCTCCAATCTAAACCCAAATGTTCTTGTATATATACAAATTGTATATACGGAATCAAATCTTATTAAACAAACTGAGAAAATGTAATTTCGGTTATATACGATATGCGTTCGCCATTATACTTGATACGTATGAAATTGAACAGTTGAATGAATCAATTTAATAAATGGATTATCCATTATGGTTATTGTTGTTTATAAATTTAAGTGGAGAGAATAACAATATTTTTTACTTTGACTTTGAAATCTTTTAAACTCATTAGACAGATAAACAAAACATAGACTATGATCATCAAATAATTGGAATGTAATGTACCTTAATAAAAAGGATATGTCAGAGAAAAAGAACATTTGTAGGAAGAATTTAAAAAAAAATAAATTGAAATTAATTCTCCCAAAAAAATATCCAATAATGATTAGAGCGTCAGTGGGATGGGAAGAGAAAGGAAGTATATATATGTATATATATTTCATAAATTCGATTATTGTCTGTGTTGAAGTTAGTGAGAAATGAAGTTGAAATGATGAAATTATTATTAAAATTTCATTATATAAGACATACCGTACCTCATTGAAATTATATAGCATTTCTCAATTTGTTAATAAGTCGTAAATCTTCAACTTCTATAGTTTTCTCAACAAAAAAAAAGAAAACGGATGTTGAACAAAATTGATTGTATGAATGGTTCTCCATGGAAGCAACATGTATGTACTTTACGATAAATAGTAGGAGAATTTGAATGAAAAGTGAGGGATTTCAAAGTTTTTATGAAACATCCCCATTTCATTTAGAAAATGTTTCTTTTTATTTGCTATTGTTTATAGAAGAATAAGTTAATAACAACGTCGATTACTTACTTCTTTCTCCTTAGAAAACATCAAATAGATTCTTCATTTCTACTTTTTTCGCTGAGCTTTTGTTTTCCTAACGTCGATTTTATTAGAGCGACGGTAACAAATCAATAAACCGGTTATATATTCATTAAAAAACAAAACGCTTACCTACGCAGTCCATCCAAAAATATTTCATCGAATAAAATTATTCAATCGATCGTTCATTCATTCAGTTATTTAATGTCTCTTACTTCAATGACCTGAATGAAAAAAGGTTTTAGATGAAAAAAAGGAAATTGAAACATTCCATTCTTTCCATATCGAAAAATAGTTTTGAAACTTCAATGATATCATTCAATTTACGTTATCAAACTTGTGAATTTTTCTTTCAAGAGACTGGAGTTAACTCGTTAAAAAAAAGATATGTCAACTTTCTATTTCTGTAATAGAAATCAGTCAATTCTTACTTTTGGTAGTTAACGAAGGTAGTTAAATTATTTTGCCTAAAAAAAGAATCAGTTGACTACAAGCTAAAGGTTGAATCCTTTCACTTCTTGTGACAGAAAAGAGGTATACTTGTCAAAAAAGTTATGTTTCTATTACAACCTTCTGTCCAACGAGGTTCATCAGTAAAGTATTTGAATAAAATGTTGTTCAACCGGCCAGAAAAAGGGATGAAAGAGTATACCTCTTCCAGTATGTTGATGAAGAATTAACAATCAATCTTTCATCCTTAAATTATCTTATGAAAGGCTATTGTTTAACTTTTAACTTTTAATATATCTTCGAAGTTCGAACTATGTTCTTTTGCCCTTGAGGAGTACAACGCATTATGAGGCAAATATATGAACGAATGTAACAAGAAAACTTAATGAATATTGTTGTGAATAGTGGGAGAACCAATGTCATTCAATATTCGAATGAATTGTTGTGAGTCAATGAATGTGGAAGTACTTAAATAAGAAGATGATAAGTAACTATTACATCATATTCGCCGAATAGTATTCGGTTTTTACGAAGTAAAAATTTTTCATGTCATTTGAAATGTCCAAATCTGAGAAGGACTTATCACCAATTCCAGTAGATAATCGTAAAAAGTTACAAGTTTGTTAGAAAAAGCTACGATAAAAAGTTCATATTATGATAAAATACGTATCTCTTTCTTTGCACAGAAATTCATCAGTTTTCCTACAACCGAAAGAAACAAAGTTATTTTCCACGAATTCTTTATTTCAAACTTATTTCGTCGTTCGCTATCTCATCTAAATCTCTCACATATGTTACAAGACAATCATTTATAACACGATCGACCAACAGAAACCTTGAATTTAAAATGAAGAAAAAAGAATAGGAGCCATTGTGAGATATGTAATTAATAGAATCATCTCTTGAGAAGACATGAAGAACTAGATAAAATAATAGTTGTTAAATTCGTTAGGATATGAATGCTACAAATATTCTTATACATCATATTATAGCAGTTGGACAGTGTCAGATTCCCCCCGATTGAGTCAGTATCTCCACATTTATCCCTATTCTTATCCTCTCCTATTCCATAATTTATGTCGAAAGGATTTCAGTCTGACATTTAATATAAATACCAAATTTAAAGCTATGGTATAGCATAAGCTAATTACAAGGAGATCACGAAGATATTGACTCATGGGTAATCTGATTGTCCCTCATAAAAGTACGTATTACGTAATTAAGTTACGTAAATCATTTTGTGAGATACTTCAATTGAAATGAAATTGTTTATCGACAAATGTGGTCCTGAACTTTCATATGACGGAATTAATGTACGCAAAAATCTTATTTCGGGTAATTCATATAATGATAAATTTCATACCACTTCATTTTTAACTTCCCCTTGGAGATTCGGTGTGATAAATTTTTTGAAACTATATTTCTGATTACAATAACATGAATGAGGATGTTGAGAAAGAGAAGTGATTGAAAAATTCGATTTCACTAATCATACAAATGAAAGAGTTTATTCACTTTAGTGAATCGTAATCTTGATGCTCTTTTCTATGAGGATTTCACTCGGTTTGAGGAGGACAATTATATTATCTAACATTCTCTAGGTTCAATGTCAAACCATATCGAAAGTTCTACTCTTTTTGTATTAGACAGATCTTTCCTTTTAGTATTTTCCTTCTACATAGTATAAACCTTTCTACATTCCTACTTCCTTCTGATCGAGATCACTTTACTTAAAGAAGCGATCTAGTCTTTTTTTTTTAGTATTTTCAACATTTTTATTCTTTCTTCTTCCAACACCTTTCTTCGCCTATTCACTGGATTGTACGTGTAATGTTATATGATTCCTTATAACGAGTTCAAAATTTAAAAGAAAATATAAATTATCAGTTTAAAAACTAATCATATAAAAGAAATTCCCATAAATGATTTTTCATTAAGAATATAATAAATGGCTTTAGCACAACGTTTAAAATAGTTCGGTTTAAGGTGTGGCTTTATACAGTATTTCATAAGTATGATAATACAATTATTCGGATCCTGCAATCAATTATTAATGATTATTCGAATGATATTGGAAGAGATATTAGCATGAATGTCGCAGAAACGATAATAGAATAATGTTGAAATGTGCAAAGAAACGAAATGACTGTGAATATTGTGAAATGCGTGACATAGTGGCCGTTTAATGGGTAGCGAAACCCCCCGTTATTATTTGAAAAATGTTGGTTAACGAATTCAACCGAGTAACCATATAACCATATGAAAATTCGTTCGAAAACTGACTATCGAAGAAATGACATGACACAATTAATTGGAAACTTCATTTGTCGTTGTCGATAGTATTGATATTTCTTTTCAATTTGTTATCAGTATAAAAAAAATGGAAACTAATTAATTTGAATTTTGAAGTTTTTATTACGATAATTATGCATGATATACTTTACTTTCCAAATTGAATTTTCTTGAATATAATTAGATTGTCCAATAAATGTTAGTTATCTTCGAACCAACAGTCAAATGATATCGTATTAATGAAGCCATTTCATTTCTTCTGATGGGAAAAGAATTCCATCGTCATGTCATTGTGCTATATGAAACTCAAATTCAATATCATTCAACACCTTTCGTTTATTCCCTGTCGAGAATTGATAATTCATCAGAAAAACTGTTTTAGATTATGGCTAAAGTTCGCCAAAAACAAAATTTAATTTGTGTTCATTGTTTGTTTTAAGACTACTTTGACTCCATATACTGCCTGAGAATGAGGATAATTAATAGATAATCATTCTCGTTTTAAAATGATATAAAACGTAATAGCTCGTCAATTGTATGTTCTACATTTCTGCACCATTTCCATGTTGAAATTTTCATTCGAACTATTCTCCAACAGGAGACAAAGCCATTAAAGTATGAACGGAGAGAAAATACCAGTAATTAGTGATCAGGTTGATTTATTATGTGTAAATTTGCATAAAATTTGATGGACGTTACGTCTAGACTTTCGACGATTCTAGACATTATAATCTTGAGTCTAGACGAAATCAAGACCGTTAAATTGTTCTTGGTATAGATTAAGCAGAAATAAATGTTTTTTTGCAATTGAACAATTTCTTTAAAAAATGTTCGTTTTTTAATCAAGAAAGAATTTTTATTCCATATCCTGGTCGACAATTCTCAGACTGCTTCAGTGACATTAACAACCATAATTAAAGTTAGTTGTTTAACGATTTTACAATTTGTCATTTCGTGATAAATAATTGCACATTCTCCTACCATTTCTATAGTAATAGCTCCTTTAATCTTTATAGAACCTTTCGTGGTTTTCTAATTGTTGACAAGTTTTATGAGTGAATTTACTCTTTTTTTCACTTCATTCACTTTTTTTTTACGCTAAACCGAAAAAAACGAAATGTTACATTCGAGTGAAGTATTTCGAAAAATGTGCTACTTACGACAGGCAACCTTTTAAGACAGTATTGATGATGACGAAGAATAGTTTCATGCAATATACTAAATAGTATGTAAGTGTAATGTTTGACTATTAGATGACTATATTTTAGAGAAATTCCTCTTATTCTGTTAGTGGAATCTTTGAATTTCGATAGATTTATTGAGTAACTATAAATGTTATGCAAAGTCATTTTCTATGACTGTTAAAAGTAAGTAGTTATGGAAAGTAGTTAACATTATTATTCAACTTCGGATTTCATTCAACTCATTTTTAACTATCCTTTTCACATTTCTAACTAAATTATTATAACGATGTCATTTCCTTCATCATGGCCAATGGGAGAATAATAGTAAATAGTAAAAAAGTAGTAGTAATAGTAGTAGTAGACAAGAAGAGTCTTTTGAAAGATAGTCCCCCGTAAACTTATGAATATCCTAAATCTCTGTTGAATATCTTTAATTGTATTTCCTATTTTTTTCCCATCACTTATTTATTTGATAAGTTTATCTGGATAAACGCCTCAATTTACGTTGTGTCTTTTTGATTGATCTCTTCCTCTTTCACTCAACACGAATTCCAAATTTACACTGTTATTCTATTTTCGAGGTCAGAAAAGTTTATTTCTAACAGACTCTCACATGGTGAAGTATCAAGAAGTCTTCTTTTTTCAAAAGTAAATGAATTAAAAAATTATGTAAACAGTAAAAGAACTGAATGAATATACTATCCTAAATCGTATTAATGATTAGACTCATATTACACATTCTACAAAGACTGCTACGTCGAGAGTTTGATTAGGAGAAGCCTTTCAAACTTATTTTTTTCTTTTTATTCCAGATGAACATAACGTATTTTCAAAATACTATTTTCCACTAGCAATCAAAGAAATTTGAAGCCCCTTTCTCCTTAAATCATCTGAACCGTTTCTGTAAGCGAGAATCCTTTATAGCTCAATATTTGTTTTATCATATTCTGAGTGAGTGACAAATAAAACGAATGATTGACTAACAAAATGTTGTGAGAAACAGTAGAAGATGAGAGAGATGAGAGACGTCCGAAATGAAACAGCATAAATTCTTTTTAGTTGTTCAAATTTCACATAATTTATTTGAGTATTAAAATTGAATTTTAACATTGATGGAAATCAATATGGCAATAAGAGATATTGATTAAGAAGTAACAATCACTTATTTTAACAATATAATAATTATGAGAAATTAATAAATGATATTTATTCAATAAAAGCATTCGGTTAAATTTAATTATTTTCACATACTTTATTCGTTAAATATGGGAAATTGTTGTTGAAAATTGCTTAACCAAATTTATAGAACAAGTTATTAAGAATGAAAGAATTTTATCCAGTTTTCTTTCCATGGGAAAATTGGATGGAAGAGTATGTCTATTTTCTTTTAATCAATAAATTATTGCCAATTAGCACGTAATTCATATAATAACAATCGTGCCATAATAAAATGTGGGAGTGCCTTACTAAATGCGTCAATCATTCCATTCATTCACATTTAATTGTTTGAGAAGAGAAATAATATGAGATTGGTATATATCGAAATTATTCGTGAATATAAGAAGGGAGTGAACTCTCGATAGTTACTTAGCGTATTCATATGAATAAGTTTAGGGAGTAGTCCCAGTTCTAGTTGTTGGTTCACATAGTCTTCTTATTCATTCATTCTTCTTTTATGAATCAACTACTTCACTTGCTCTTTCTATTTATTCATTCATTCTTTTTCAATTATTTTCCTTACAATCCCATCAGTTGGGAAGGGAACTTCTTTATATTCATTTCATTCGTTCGTTTCTTCGTTCAACCATTTTATAATGACATGCTTCATTCGATATGACAAAAGAACTTTGAGACTAAAGAAACATTAGTTTGGAAAATCGTCGACATAAGAACCACCACCGGAAAAGAATTAAGACCCAATTGTATATACAAAAAGATTATTTAAGTTAGACAGTATTAATTGGTTTTTCGATGATCGATCTATATCTCTCATTTAAGCACAACTTTAAGCACTGAGCCTTTTCCCAAATTACGAACAATCACCACCTAAAATCAAAGAGGAACTTTTTCTTTCTATTACGTCTTTTGAAAGGAAATGAATTCAAGCTATTTTTTTCCTAAATTAGAAGGATAAATAACTAAACGTTCTGGTAGATATCCTCCGTAAGGCTAATGATATTAAATCTAATAATTTATCTAAAATATAAATCTAATTATAAATCCGTTCGAAGTTCAAACGATCGACTTTTTTAAACTCTGAACATTTGAGTCATAGAAATTTAAGCATTAGGTATTGTAAGTCTAAGCTCAAACGTCGATAACCCAACAATCGGAAAATGTTCTAATTTTTATTTGAAATGGAAAAAATTAACAGGAAAATCTAATGATGTGAAATCATTTATTGTGTAGTTCTTTATTTTCTATTTTTTTTTTAAACGGAATATCTTCGTTTTTCCATTTGGATACTATATCATGATATGATTTTGTCTTGCTACCTATTTATAATATTATATATATATATCATATGTTTGATATTTATATTTTATATTTTATATGGTATGTTTGTTTCATTTATGCATGGGAGATGAATCAGCATATTACTACCACATACTAATACATGTGTTTCGAGAGAAACGATCGACATCAACGATCTACATATAGCTTACATACTAGTACAGAGTAAATTTCTCTAGAACAGTTAATTTATTCAAGTTATACTGGGTTGCCAATATTTTCCTTACCCTATAAACAAATAGTGAAGCGGCCATTTCCTCACTCCCCAAAACCATCGTTTTCTCTCCCGCTTTTTACATTAAAGGATATTCCTCATTCGATATTTTTTATGATGGAGATTAATTCACAACTAGAAAATTTTCTTAATTTAACATTTTTTGAAAGTTTATTTAATCAATAAGTGTATGAAAGTTCGTAAATAAGAAATATCTGGTGAGGAGAAGGTATCCGGACAGTTCTACTCCTTCAGATTTCTACTCCCAAATTGGAAAAAACGGACAGATCTACTCCTTAAAAACGGGCAGATCATCTCCTTTTTTGAAAAATTCGGACAGTTCTACTCCTTTTTTCAAAAAATTCGGACAGTTCTACTCCTATTTTCTAAAATTCGGACAGTTCTACTCCATTTTTGGAATGTTTCGACATTTTTTCTCCTTCTTTCGAAAAATTCGGACAGCTTTACTCTTTTCGTTAGAATTATAACATATGTCATCTTCAATGTAAATTTTATATTTTTACTAAATGGACAGTTTTTATTGTTTATCCGACAACAAGACGTTTTTTCTAATTTAGGAAGAAGTATTTCGAAAAAATTTCGAAAATTTCGAAAGGGTAGTTCTGTCCGGTGTGGAAGGAATAGATCTGTCCGTTTTTCCTTTACCAGAGAGTAGAACTCGTAAGGGAATAGAACTGTCCTCCAATCGAGGAGAATTCCATATTGGAAAAATTTGATAATGAAAAGACGGAAAAAAATAAGAGTGATGAATTTTCCATAATCCAAAAAGTTGGGGAAGAAATGATCATTTCACTACTGGTTTTGGAGAAATTTTTTACAGTATAAGAAGGAGGAAAACTCAATGATTAATTATATGGAGACATATAAGGAATATGTATGACTCATACACTTAGCCATAGAGATATTTTAGACGAATACATGTTCTACATTTTACTATAATAAATCCTATAAATTTTACTCCGTCAGTCATTTCTAAATTTGTCTACATATTAATATGAAATTCTTTTCATTCATAATTCGTTCCTCATTATCCATTTGTTGCTTTTCTATTTTCCATCCAAAAATTACGTTATATGATGCAAAATGTTGTTTACAGTATATGCCTGTGTATTAAATGGATTAAAGTAGAAAACAATTCAAGTGACATAAAAGAAAGAATTCAATTGGTTTCTTTCTTTTCCCATGCCTTTGATATATCGAGTAAAATGTTCGTAGAAGTTGTTCATGGAGACATTTCTTTGTGTACATCCTTTTCAATGTTTCTTTCACATGGGAGTTCCAAGGGACATTATGAATTATAGATATAATGGATGTATAATGAAAATAAAATTGGTAGAATCGGAAGAATGGAGAAAAGGAGACTAATAAGCCGAAAAAAACTTCAATCAATTATCGTTTCGTTGTAGATGTTCTGATGTTTTAGTTCTAATTTATGAACATATATTAAAAATGTTAAATTAGCAATAATTATTAACATTGTTAATTATTATTTGTAAATGTTTGTAGAAAAAGTCATAAATATTTCTCAGTTGTCTAACTACAAATCCTCATACACTTCATTCATCTCACAGTTTCCATCCTTTCCCAATTGTTTTTTATTGGAGCATTTTGAAGATAGCGCTAAGTCCACCATCAAGTTTTCCCTTTATATTTTTAGTCCAATTTATCTTGTGACCGAGATTGTCTTCTTAAACCCAATCAAACTACTTCTCTATGACACATTTCTGTATACATTCTCTTATCTATTTGTGTATGAATGGAATTATTTATATGAGTAATAACGATATGTATTGATATAGAGAGAATTTATGCATACATTCGAAAATACATTCATCGATCATGTAATGAGATCTCTCTACTACTTTTTTCTTCATTGGTTCGTTGTTGTTATGCTTCATCCATTCTTATTTACTGATCAGCAGTTGAAAAAAAATTTCGTTCATTTCTCTATTATTTCATCTGTTGTTTCCTTTCTCTATTCATATATTGTCATTAGGAAAAAAGAAACGAATGAATGAACATCTACTATTAATTCATCCATCGTTACATCTCTCGATAATATGGAAATTTATGTTCGTTTATTTATTTACATAGCATTACGAGTATATGGAGGATGAATAACGATACTTGTAACATGGTCCAAATTATAATTTTCCTTCCAACTTTCTTCTCTCAATATTCTTTATTTAACTTCTATGCATACGCCCTCTGGCAATCATGTCTTTTCTTCATACTCCGCTTAGCTAAAATTTATTCTTATATTAGTTATTAAAAATTGTTAGTAGGATAGAGTCCGAAATCATTTTCTTCGATTATATTCCTTTTCAATCAATTCATTCGGGATAGGCAACATTTAATAACAATCTTTATCCCTTTCTATGTAAATGTGTAAAATTGCGTTTGCCTTTTATTTGTAATCTACGAAATGTTTCAGTAATCATCAATAATATACACAAATTTCAAATTATATTTATTTTCATTGTGAAAAGAGGACCTACGTAAAACGTACGAATATTTCTCTAACTACCAGAATTGCTATTTGTCTTCATTCCATACTCAATCTCTCTAAACATTCTTATCCGAATGATGGAAAATTCATTCAAACCATTTTGTCTATTTACAGGTAAAACTATGTTTCATAAGAACGGCATCACTCTCTTCCTTTCGAATTAACCTTGAACCACTTATTGAGACCATTCTTCTTCCAAGACTTTTCTATTTGTCTTCTATTTGAACATCATCCATTATTTTTCTTATTTCCAGACATTATATTATACCTGCCATCAAATCATCAACCTTACAAATTTTTTGCTTTTCTCTAGTAAATAGAATCCTGTATACACAATTCTATGTACATAAGATCGTCAACATCAACATGAAATTTTAGTATTTTGAAAATTTGGGGAATTCCACTTATTTCCTATAATAAGAATCTCTTATAATCTCCCATTCGCTTCATCTCCATCTGGGGACCGAACAATCTTGGAATGCCAATTTCGTCGAATGATAGAGAGAAATTCATTTAGAAGAAAAACGTACATCACAATATATCCGTTTACTGGAACATGTCTTTTTCTCATATCATCGTCACCCCTCCACCCTTTTCATTCCAAATGTTTATTTAATAGGAATGTTGACGAGAATTTGTAATTTTGAAGATTTTCATTCAGAACTTTCCCTCATTCTAAGTCGATACCAAAAATATATATGTCTCTAAATTTCCAACCGTTCCTGACATGACTAATTTCCATACCACAAATATGTACTATATCTCTACTGTAAATCCATCTCCAATTGTGTTTGTTTATTCAATTTATTATCATTCGTCAAAAATTGACGAGAGGAAACCGTGAAAATTCGCTACTAAATCATCTTATCAATTTATTCCGACACACTTTGTTGTGTCTAACTTACAATGATGGTAATTAATTGTGTCTCGTTTTTGGTATAAGTAAACAAATTTTATCGGGAAGAAGAATTATTTTTAAATATCAAATTAACATCTTCAAACATCAAATTAACAGTTTGCACCATGTTAAATTTAATTTATAGTTATTCGCACATCGTTCACCAAACTAAAAGATATCTAGTTACTTTTTCGGTTTTATATAAATCCGCCTCACACTTCTCCATCAAATCATCTAGTCTTTACGGTTTGAAGAATGCCATCCATCCTATCCTGAAGGACAGGCGAACTCACTAATTTCAGTTTGCGTGACTATTTTGAAAAAAAAATTCCTTTTCGATCATAGTACAAATTTTTATATTCAAAAAAAATATTTTTATTATGTTTACGATTTTCCTTTCGATTTTCCACGTGCTATTACTTGATATTGATTAGTAAAATCGATTTATGATAAACATGATTTACATCGAAATTAATTGCTCCATAAGAAGTAATTGAACGAAATGTTGAAAAAGAATAAGGCACATCATATTTGGTATTTCGGTCATTGAAATTGTGATCAAAATTTAAATGGCAATTTTTATGCAGTGTGTTTATTTGTTTTGGTTGTATTTGACGGGTTAATTATTGGAAGGAAACATTCACAGGGGAGAGGATTTAGTAGTTTGGAATGAAGGAAATGGAAGTCATTGTGGAAGAAAATAGAAATAGTGAATATGATGAAAAAGAAAGTTCTTTCTTTATTTCTTTCTTTCTTTCATTCATTCTTTCTTTCTTTCTGTTTGGCGACTATTTATTATGAGAAAAATGAGTGAAAAATATTGTTTGGGGAAAAAACATTTTCCATGAGAAAATCATATTCAACATTTCCTTCTCCCTTCTTTTTTCATATTAGTTGATTCATGCCATTGCCAATAGTAATTATTATACTATAACTACGTTGTTTATTCGAATGCAAATAAAATATTGAAGTCGAGTTGAACTTATTCGGAGTAAGTGAATGTTATACGCCCGTCGTAAATATATTATGCGTACAACATTTATTTTAGTTAGCGAAATATGGATATAAATAATGAGAAGTAAATGATTCGAAATTTTCGTAATGAAAATGATTAGAAATGACATTTTACCCGCTTTCGTTTTGTCTAATTGTCTGTTCTTGCAGGGAAATTGGGTAAAGGAACGGTCATTTTCCTCTCGGATAAATCTCGTTCAATTTATTTGTTGTTGTTTATTTGTTATTGGAATAAGAAAATTTATTTGTCATTAATCGAATCGGACTTCATTCATAATGTTATATATCGTCTTAAATCCATAAATCATTCGACTAATTTCCTCTCCCAAACCTAAGAAATCAATTTCACTTTTTCACTTAGCCTTTTTCTCCGATCGATTTCCATCACCATTTCAGGTGAGTGAATAGATAAATGAATGAAAAATTTGTGTTTGTGAATGAAATGAGAATGTTTTCTTTACAGTTCTCTCAACCTGTCATTCGGTAGCCATGTCATTCGACTCGTCTTACAGACTTTCATTTTTATACAGAATCTCTCCTTCCTAGTTCAACTAATTAGTCTGGTATTTTCAAGTGGACGTAAACAAAAGATGCCATAAAATTACGTAAACTCAACTTTTTCTTTCTCATAAAAAATAGACATGGGAAAATGTGTTCAACTTGCTAATTCATTTTCCACAAATTTATAAGTTCATCATTTCTCCCAATGTTAGTCCACTGGTAGCAAATTGGGAAGTTTCTAGGAAACGACAAATTGTTTATTAAACACCAATACTCTCCTCATGGAAGTGCATCGAGGAGATTTAAAGACGAAAGTTGAAGGGGGATACATATGTTATTCACTTATTCTTCATTATTATATATTTTTCTGTTTTTATTCGAGAATTGGGATGAGTGTGGATATTTGAGATTATAATTATTCGGTTCTACTTGTCCCCCTAACCTTCCCCTCCTCCAAACTTAATAGTTTTATGTGAAAGTTGAAGTTTGCCCATTAATCACAAGATAAATTGAACATCATGCCCGTTCTATTCCTTTCTTGTTTACTTGGTGAAATGCGTGGAACTTCTTTACGCCTCAATTTGTCATTGAGAACGTTTAAAAAAGTGCGTGGGAGGAGAATTTCTTAAGGAATTTTCAAAACTGATCTATTTATGTAGTTAGAATCATTTGGGAAGTTATTCCTATTATTTCTCTTAGTCGCCATTTCATAACTCTGCTACCTTCCTCCCTCTCTCATAACTCCTCCATTCGAACTTTTTAATTAATTTCCATTCTGTTCATTGTTGCCATCCAGAAAGAAAATATTTCAGTTACGAAACAAAAAATCTCAGAAATAACCTTTCTAACGTTCGTGTTTCGAGTTCATTTTTTTCTCACCAAATACTTTTGTTACTTTTTTCTGTGTAATCATTATTATTAGAATCAATTAGAGAAGAAAAGAAACAAAAGTATTTAGCATCAGAAGAGTTTGCATTAAAAGTGCAAACTTTTCACCATTCCAATTGAATACAAATACCATTTTTCTCATTTATACATCGGTCACATCTGTACATCCAGTCTTCTGAGACAGAAGTTTTTTATTTAAACTTGTTGTTCTCCGACTATATCAGTAAATAATTATCAGTCTACCCATAATGGGTGATTTGGAGGTGAATATAGACGGCATTAATTTGAATTGACTGACAAAATTTTAATTATGCATTATGATTTTTGTACAAAGAAAAAAATGATCTTTGTTTCTTCTACTTCCAAATATGAAAATAATATTTACTACAGTTGTGATAGTTTGAAGTTCGATTTTTCTGCGACTTCAGAAAAAGAAAATATTTTGTTTTTATGTTTTTTTCCGCCATACATTCACATGCTATAATGTATGTTTCTATTTCCCAATCAGTTTCTATGTCTGATCAAAACGATTTGAAGGTCGGAAAATTTAATAATTGAGAACTATAGAAACATTCCACTACAATAAATTAAAATCGTTTCTAATTGTTTATTTGTGGCACATCGTTTATCGTAACTGTTGAAGTGAATGTTCCCGATTCTTATGTACGAATAAACAAATACACTTCATTCAAGCGTTTCTTCTTTTCTGTCGAAGGAATTTCCATTTTAAGTTCGATTTTCACACGGACTACTATCCGTATTGGAGTACGGGGGAAGTTTCTAGCGACCATCGGAAATCGAATCTCCATTTCTTTTTCATTCATTCATTCATTCATTCTTCAGCTAAAAAACATAAGGTCGAATTTGTATGTTCTCTCCGAATTACAATGAAAAGATGAAATAAGCCATGAGATTTGCATCATAACTTATCCCTTCTTTCCCCCCAACAAATGGAAGAATAGTGCCGAAAAGAAAGAAAACATAAATGTTCATTTCAGAAAATTTCTAGTTGTTTTTTGTTTGAAACAAAATTTACTTTGAAAAAATATTTCTGATATATTCATTTTTTTGTTGAGAGAAAGTTAGAGAAAGAATTGTAAGTTTTGTAGATAAGATGACCTGTATTAAGTTTGACGTGCGGTGGGATATAAGTTTGTTAAATAATTATCTAATAATACGTTTTAGTAATTATTATATGGATTTCCTTCTCGATATACGATCTCGATCTCGATAATTTTTGATATACGTAATAAATTGTTTTGAAAAAGAAGAAGAAATTTTTTCAAAGGAAAAATGGAATGATAAAGGATAAACAGCTCTTTTAATAATAACAACAAGTCATTAACATTGAAATTATTAGAGTTTTTCTTAAAATATTTTCTCTCTCGGACGAAACGACGAGGAAGAAAGAACGAGTGAGAGAGGAGATGCAGATATATATATAGAAATTCTGTGAAAGAGTTAACTTTTGTACAAGGAGGGTGGTAGGAGATGTGATTCACGGACAGTTCTCAACCTTTCCATTTTATTATAAACAAATTACAGTTCTCAACCCAATTTTTTTCATTTTGTAAAGTTCTCAAACTTAGAAAGATAATCGGACAGATCTCAACCTTAAAAGTGTTTTTCGGACAGTTCTCCACCTTAAATGTCATCATTCGAACAGTTCTCAACTCTAAATGTATATTTGAAGCAGTTATTTTTTGGAAAATTGTTTAGTAATATAAGGACTATTAGTATTCAGCTCAGAAAAATGGAATGTTCGAAGATATCGAGCTATATCTATCGTAGTCTATCCAATGACAACTTTTCCACATGTTTTTCCTGACATTTTTTCTTCCCTAATATTTAAAAGTTTTCTTAGATTTTTTGGAGTTCTGTTCAGAAGGTCATGTTGTAACTATGTTTAAAAAATTATGTTTTTAAGGTTAAGAAATGTCCGAATCATCACTTTTAGGATTCAGAACTGTCCGAATCATCACTTTAGGGGTTGATAACTGTCCTTTATTGATAGTAAAATGGAAAGGTTGAGAATTGTCCGGATAGCGGAGATGCTAATTAATAGCAATAGACTGTCGGTCTCATCATGTGTTGTTTTTCTCGAATGATCTAATATGAATTAAATTAAATTTTATGGATCTCAATTTATTTTTTATGGTGTTTAGTCGATGTAGGTACAGCCTGGATGGACTGGTATTATGGTTATTTTTCTTTGTCGTTTTATATGTTCAGATATTGGTTTAATGATGTTTCTTGATTCTTATCGAAATATTAAATCGGTCGATCGGCGAACGGACGGATTGTGTTACAATCATCTCGTCCTGTCCACCATTTCGTACCTTTCTCATTTCTATTATGTAACTTGAAATCGAAGTTTTTCCTTTTCTAATTTTTAAAGTGAAATCTCCTTCCTTCTTTCTTCACACATATTCTCTTCTTCGTTTTTCATCCAATTAAACAAACAAATTTCTCTCGCCAATTCTCTTCTTTTCCCCTGCCGTCTTCCCAATTCATACCACTGAGAATTGGACGGAACAATCTAACTGATTCGTAGGGGGGAAGGGGAGAACGAGCGAGAGAGGAGGAGTGTGATAGGATGGGATAGGATGGGCACATATATTCATTCAGTTTACATTGCCGATTAGAATTGTTCCGATGTGTCCGCTACTGTATTCGATATATGTGTAAATTACATAAATTGTACGCGCAAAAGAACAGAAAGAAAAAGAAGAATAATATGAACAGGAAGGAAAGGTGTATGGGGAGGCGATATACTCAAGGATATGTCAGAGGGGAAATGTGTACGAGTTGTGTACACATAAAATTCTTGTTTACCATGCAAGATGAGGGGGAGATATGGATTAAGAGCTAGAATATAGGAGATAATATTTGTGCTAAAGTAGGGGAGGGAGGGTGTGTGTTCGCCAGTCGAACGGATTCCATGTCCTCCCTAATCATTCCTTTTATAAATTGAAAACGATTCATATTCCCATCAAACATATTTCCAATTAATATATATATGGTATATGAGATATATTTATATTATGAGAGCAAATTAAATTCTAATTAAATTTTTTTTCTTTCTCCTTCAGAATTTCCATTTCTAACTAATTCCTTCTTCAACAACTTCACTTGTTGAGAGAATTGATTCAATCTCATTTTGAGTATAATCTCAAAAGAAACATCGAGATCGGTGACCCATTATCATCCGTCTCCTTATGCGCTTGATTTCGATCAATGATTTCAAATGATTAGAATTGTGAGAGGAATTGAAAGAAATTAATTTAAATTATTGGGGAATAAAATAGGAAATAAAAAATTCGATCGATTTATTCAAAACAGAGAAGAGAAGATAAATATGAATCAAATTCGTATTGGAAGTGAGATCGAATTTCAAAAGAATTATATCGTTTCACGTGAAATCGGCAATGGAGGTTTCGGAGTTGTTTACGCCGGAAGAGAACGACGAACACAACGACCTGTCGCTGTCAAAATCATTCCGTATGAGAAGATCAACGATTGGTATTGTATCGATGGGAAGAGATGTCTCCCAATGGAAATTGTGTTATTGGCGAATGTGGATTCGGTAATTGGAATTGTTCATCTCATCGAATTTTATCAGACGACGAATGGTGACTTTATCATCGTTCTAGAACGACCAGAACATTGTGTTGATTTGTTTGATTATATTGAACAGAAAGGTTGTCTGGGCGAGAGACAAGCGAAGAAATTCTTTGCTCAAATTCTCATTACGATTTGCGGTCTCACCAAATACAATGTTTGGCATCGTGATTTGAAAGATGAGAATATTATTGTGGATATGGAGGAGGAGAAAGTTTATTTGATCGATTTCGGCTCTGGCGCTTTCACTCAATCCAAAGATTTTAAAACGTTCGATGGTACAAGAGTTTATTCGCCACCCGAATGGATCCGACATCGACATTATAGTGGGGAAGCGGCCACAATTTGGTCGTTAGGTATTCTCTTGTACGATATGATGATGGGTGACATACCATTCGAATATGATCAAGAGATCTGTAATTGTATTATCGATTTCCGTCGAAAACCGTTGAGTAATGAATGTCGAGATATAATTTTGGCATGTCTCACTGTCGATCCGGATGAAAGAATCACTTTAAAAGAATTAATCAAACATCCATGGGTGATCAATTCATTTCGAGATGAAATGAATGAAATGTTAAAATCAATCAATCTCTCACTTCTCAATAATAATACGGATATGAGTCAATTGAATGAGAAAAGAGATATGCATCATATGTTGGTAGAGTGGACTGAAAAACATCATCATCGTCATCATCATCGTCAACAGAAACAACAATTAAATCGACAGAAAACTTTAAGAATGATGAAAGAATGTCCATCGTTCGATCATTCACTTTTATCCAAAAATTATTTATCATTCATCTTCCCATCTAACAATGTTAATTCGAATAATTTAAATTCGAATTCGATAACTTTTCGCGAATGGCTCTCACTCAAACAAACGTTCAATAAATCATATATGACTTTCCAAAACTATTCCACATTTCTTCGTATTCAAACGGGCGAACAACAAAAATTGGAGATGATGAAGAAAAAAAGGAAGAAAATATCGGAAAATAATGAAACGAAGAATTCTCAGGAAAAGTTGATGGTTGATGGGAAGAGTTCATTATTGGTAAGTTCGTTACATTCGACTTCTTCAACCTCTTCAATCTCATCCTCATCATCTTCTTCCAATTCAGTTAATTTGAAAAATGGGAAAAGGAGAAATAATGTGAGTTCGATAAGAAAAGAAGAAGATTTGAAAAAGAAGAATAATGATAATGAATCGTCGAGACAACAAATAAGAAATGAATCAAATTTGGGAAAAGATATATCGAATAACCTGAATGGAATTTCTTTATCTTCTTCATCATCTGTTAGTTCGACATCGCCATTTGTTGCGAGTCATTCGTCGAGAAAAGGTGGGAAGTTGCAGTGGTGGAAGTCGTTATTCTCCTCCTTTATTTCCACGAGCTCCAAAAGGAATTCTCATCGTCAAATAAAAAATTCAAAGAATTCTTCTACAATGACGACGATGAGGACAACGACGATGGCGACAAATGTTACGAGTCCAAAATTGTCTTCTCCTCTTTCTCCTCCTTCTTCAAGTCATCATTCGACGAATGGGCTGAAAAGGAGTCGAATCGTTCCATCAGCTTTGTTGAGAAATTCTCATAATTCGTCGTTTTATCGAGTACGATCTCTATCGCGACAATGTGCTACATTTCCTCCGTTATTTTGTCGTTCCAATTCTTCTCCATCCAAATTGAATGAGATTCATTTGACTAAGAGAGAAGTTGAAGAGGATGAGAAGATGAAGGGACGTATCCGAAATACTTCATCATTCTCGTCATCATTGGGCAAATGTGAGAGATTGAACAACGATGTCCATCAATCATTAATCTCTTCCTCATATCTTTTATCATCGCCATTGAAGATTATGAAGAATGAACAAACGAAAGAACAATATCAGAATGAAAGTGGCATTTCCACAAGTAATCTCATGTCAAATAATTCATCAATTTTTCGTCATCAAAATCAT
The DNA here is from genome assembly GCA_023231475.1 of Seison nebaliae. Classification (NCBI taxonomy): domain Eukaryota; kingdom Metazoa; phylum Rotifera; class Pararotatoria; order Seisonacea; family Seisonidae; genus Seison; species Seison nebaliae. The sequence continues at coordinate 31,617 of JALJEE010001132.1, read as the reverse complement.
TTAACAGAATCAAAATTCCAATATCATCATCCAACAACAACAACAACAACAACAATACCAATATCAGAACGTACAACAATAACATCAAAATCATCAACAGTAACAACAACAATATCGACAACGATGTCATCAATTCAATTGAAATCATCATCAACTCCACCGTTTGTTGTTTCTCCAATTAATTCGTCCAATTGTCTCCCAATTCAACTCTATCAAACAACAGCGTCTACACCCAATTGTTCTACGACGACATCATCATCCTCATCTTCCTCATCATCACAACCATCATCATCATCAATCACTTCATCGATTGTTCATTGTTCTGATTTAATTTCGACGAATTCTGTTCCATCCCAATTGATTGATTTGTGGTCGACGATGAATACTGGAAAGAATGATGAAGGAGATTCATTTAAACATCTTTCACCACAAGACGATCACCACATATCTACTTCGTTCCCGTTGGCGAAAGATATTCAATTAACGAAAACACAACAACGATATTGCGAGCTGAGATTGAAACAATTAAGAATTGGATGTATCAAGAAAACATCAACACGTTTCTCTCGGTCGGGTAGTCTACCTGATATCCATCGAACTCTCAAGAGAGTGAGTGATAATCGAATGACGTTGAATACGAGACGACAATTACATTATATGATTATGGCCTATACGAAAAAATTCAGTTTGGAGACTCAAGTGCGGAAAGTGTTGAATGAGAAGAAGGCGAAGAAGGAACGCTTCCTTAAAGAGCTACTGCAACATGCTAGAATTCTCGTCAATCTCATCAAGATTCAAAGTCGCATAACTGAATCGTCCTCTACCGAACAACTGAACGTGATGGAGAAAATTCTTAAAATAAAATCAACTGTTCGTCTTCATATTCCGGTGATGCAATGAATATTTTAATTATTTACATTCTCCCTTTCACTATCTACCCTCCTCCTCCTCCTCCTCCTCCTCTCCTCTCATCTTCCCCCATCCAATTTGAACGACCGATGAAAAACCATTTCAATCGATTTATAAAATCTGAAATTCATCTTTCTTTTTTTTTGTATAATAATATTCTTGTCATCTCTCTCTCTCTCTCTCTCTTTCTGTAATATCTCTCTCTCCTCATAAATATTATCATATTTTTTCAACAAATTTAATTATCCCAAATTATACTTCGTATCCATCAAGATGATATTGACATACCAAAAGGAACTAATTCTGATTACTATAGGTAAATTCGTCATTGTGTGGGACAGAAGTTTTTCGAGAATCAAACTTCTCATTTCTACGTCGTCCATATTTATTTATTCTTTCTTCCAATCCGATAGAAAGTTTCATTTTCTAATGTTTCTATTTTAAAAAATAACGTCGTTCATTTCTGGATCTGATCAACCTATTTCCTTCTTATAAATAAATTTACAAGACAATATTTCCATAAATTTTCAAATTAATATTATGTCCATTAATTAAATTGAAAAGACGTGTGAATGTGAGAAAAATGAATGTCAACAATTTAATGGAATTTAATTGATTCTATTTTAATTTCATTCCGTTTGAATGGAATATATTATTGAATAAAAAATGACTAATTTAGAAAAGCGAATAAAAAGAGGGAAGCATAAGAAATTAAATATTTTTAATATGACTCAACGCATGAACATCGATAATTTTTTAGAATATGTAATTTGGAATTATTCAAATTTCAATCATTTTTCGGAAACAATTTTCAATGGAAATAATTAATTAATTAATTAATTAATCAATCAATTAATCCCTCAACTTCCACACGCACACATTGCCCCCTCACTTCATTCAGTATTAGTTTAATTAAAAATTCATTAAAATCCTTTCTATCATTTCTCTCTAATCTTCGTCTTCCAATCCACGATTGACTTTACTGAAATCGAAATCAGTTCCCATACATCGTTTGTAGACGTCGAGAATGTCAGCACATGTTGTTTCGAAATGAGTCGTAGCATCATACGTTTTGGAAATGTAGATATTGTTCTCTTTTCCTGATTGTGTTGGTTCGTATAGGTCGTTCGTGAAAATGAATCTAAATGGCAAAATTTTAAATTTTAAAAGAAAATGTAGAAATTTTCGAAACTTTTCACGAATTGGTCCGAGTAAATCAAAAGCAGATTGTAATTCCGTTTCCGGATTGTTCGTCTCGACAGTTGTGGAGCAGATGGCGAGAAACCATCCAGCACACGACACACCATGTGTTGATGAGACAACACAAACATAAATGTCATGTTGACGTTTCACCTAAAAAATTCATCGTCAAATATGAAAATTTGAAAAAAAATTTTGAAATGTTCAAATGTTGAACTTGAGTCTGAGGAATGATAATTTGACATGACAATGAGTCTTTAGTGTTTGGAACGGCATGATCCATGATGCAAATAGCACGAACAACTCGACCTGTTTTCTTGACCATGTTGGGAGGAGCATAAGATGGATCACAAATGACCATGTCAGCTCGTGCCGTTTCATTACCGGATCGTACTCCCACTACTTTCCCATTTTCCATTACAATCTCGTCGATCTTCTTGTCCAACATATACGTCCCACCATAGATGGCGCCAAGACGAGCGAAACCTTGGGGCAATTCTCCCAAACCATACATCGGATATAAATATGGTGATTTTCCATAACGAGCTAATGAATCGGAATAAAGACGAATTCGTTTGATTGTATCAAATGCTCTTTGTTTCAAATATCTTCAAAAATTTATTTTATTATTTAATTAATTTATATTATTTTCTCTAACTTATCGTCTGTATATAAAGCGAGTGCGTGGCCAGTGAAACTGGATACTCGACTATCCAAATCATATTTCTTGTAGACAGCTTCCATTGTCTCAGTTTTTGGATTCAAATCTTTGAATGTTTTCGGATCAGCATCATCATAATTTTGAACCCATTGGAGGAAATTGCGGAAACGTCGTTTCTCGAACAATCCCAAAAGGGAAGTGGATAATGCTTCTCGTTCATCTGCTGGAACTTTGTGTACTTTCCCATCAGAATATACATAACTTCCTTCCACACTTTTGAATTCCAAATATCGAGTGACACCTGTATGGATTAATAATTTGACGAGTAAACCATTGGCCATCAAGAATTTTGGAATTAGATCGACACTCCAATCACGTCCACGACCATATACACATTCATCAGCAGCTGTTTTCCCGAAACGTTTGAACATTTCTGATAAGGGAGTAATGGAAGCCGATTCTGCACCATAATATTTATTTCGATCCATATGAAGGATCTTCTTACCAGCAACACCCAATAGACCAGCGAGGACACATTCCGTTAATCCAGTACCCAAAATAATACAATCATATTTGTCATCCATTTTCGACTAATTCAATTTCACTTTTCCTTTAGGAACAAAAAAAAACGATAGACTCTAATTCGAATGAAAATAAGCAAATAGAATATCTTTGGATTTTGAATAATTATTTAGGAAGTTAGAAGAGAATTGGAGAGGAGGGAAATATAAAAATGAATCATCAAATCCATTTCGTCACATGAATTGCCATCATATATCTTTCAATATGTACACGACTCCTGTATGTGACACATAGACAAATGATGAAACTATTTCTCTCAAATATCCATCTATCAACTCGAAGAGATGTATAGACAACTGTAGAAAATTCTAGAGATGGAATTCATTCATCAATCGATAAAATTCATTCCAATTTCATCCATCATCATCTCATCTCCATTTCTTTTATGAAGCATTAGCTTAATATATATGTGGATTATTTATAAGTCATCATACAATTCCAATAAGCTCAAAATTTTGAAAGTAAAAATTTATAAAATTCAATAATTGACATAAAATCTTCTTATACTTCCATTTCCTTCATTCATACCATTTGATACACTACAAAAATTTGTTCGCACCTTGTCATAAAAAATTCGTCATCAAGTCAAAGTTTTTAATCGATATGCAAATCTGGTATTATGTGCCACTTGTTTAATTTTTTAAATGATCCAAAAAATAAGTTGATAGAATTAAAAATTGAGTATAAAATTTGAAGATGAAATTAATTTTGAAATTAAGGCTCATCTTCATCGTTTCCATAGCAACGATATAAACAAAGATCTCCGCTGATAATGTTCAACATCTTTCGATGTAATCTCTATCGTCGATATTATGTCCCTTATTGTTCCTGTGCCTTCGTCTACTATTTGGTATCATTAATCCTCATAATTTTCCTCCCTCTCGTCTTCCTTTCTTTCGATTACGGTTAGTTCTCAGCTATTTAATTCTCTTCTTAAATGTTCATTGAAGACTCGTATCGACATCAAGACCAACTTGATGTCAAAGCAGATATCGAATATTTAGACAAATTTTCCGTCATTTATCAACATATCAACACGAACGATCACGAATTAATTTTGAAATCGAATGTTCTTCAAAATAATTTCGAATATCAATTCTCGTGGAATAAACAGAGTCAATCATCGTCTAATTTCGATAAATATAACCTCCAATTGTTCATGAATTTAGGGAATGATATCGATCAATTTATTCTCATTTTATATTTCCGATATCTTGTCAACCATAACAACATCAACATCAATTTAACCATTCCATTTATTAAGGAGTTTAAAGAGATTCAAAGTGATTTCATTGGAAAATTAAAATTCCATTCAAAAGTTCCACTTGTATCTGCAATCGATCAGAATTCCATTCCAATTATAAATCCGTTAGATGTGGCTGAATCGCTCAAACTTCTTTGGAATGAGAAATGTTAAAGATTTTTTACTTACAACTTTACTTTCAACTCACTTTCAATTAGATTTGTTAGAATTGAATACTATTCAAAATCGTCGGAGGATATCGACGAGCAAAAAACGGATAGAAATTAATGGAGAATTAATCATGAATAATCAATTAATATCGTTAATTTATTATGTTGTCGAATTATTTCAATAAGTTTAATTTCTTTTTCTCTCTTTTTTAGCGTGACTACAACTTATTGGAAACGTCTCAAATGGATTCTAATTCAATATTTCCTTTATTTTATTCCATTCTATCTCCTTTTCAATTATCTCAATCGAATCCTGTTTGAAAGGAGAGTATTTTCCAGTTGCACTATTCGATCCGATGGAAATTGACTGAGTATTTTTTAAATGAAATGGCAAGTGAATTTAACAGAAAATTTATTTTTGTTCTCCTTCTAAATCTGTATAACAATCGGAAAAACAAAAGAAAAAACTTAAAAAAAAAAGAATCCATGAGAAAGTCAATTTGTGGAGAGGATAAGATATTTCTTCTCATTAGAATTGGGAGTGTATGAATGAATAACAAATAAATTTATCAAATCGTTTTTTCAAATAAACATTTCTTCTGTACTTCTTAAGAATGTTGCGATAAATGACATTTACAGTTCATCAGGAACATGTTTCGGTTTCAGTTCGTTAATTCGTCGAATATATTCCGATTTCTCGAAACAACCAGTGCATGTTTCGCCCCAATTTGCCAGAATCTTCTTCAGATCCTTCACTTTCATCTTCTTCAAATTAACATTCTTCCAATCGATCGCTTTGTCATATTTCAATTCGCAAATTTGCGGATCTTTCTTTTTCAATTTATCTCGACAAATCTTCTCTGCCGGCATTCCCCAACTTAACGGTTTCGATATCTCACCAATAATCGATGTGGCAGATGTTTTCAAACCGCCAATATAATAACACTATGAGAAGAGAAATGAAGAGATTGAGAATAAGAAGAGAATGAATAACAAATCGTTCATCTTTTCCTTTCGATTTTTCACATGTCTTTTTCAATTCTTTCTCAATCACTGGAGTGGAAGTACCTGACTCTATAGTCTTTGCAAATTTTTCCAAGAATTTCGAACAAACTAAAAATTTGAGAAGAAAATCAACATAATAATGTAAATGAAGGAAATGAACCTTCACACTCCAATTCACTCATGTGCATCATTCTCATAAGAGTGAAGAGGATGAGAATGAGGGAAATGTTGTGTATCTGAATAAACATTTCTTTATACGATGGATAATGAGCAGTGAAATTGTCGTCAAAATGAACTGAATAGAAAAAGAAATAAATTAATTTTACTTTTCTTTCTTATTTCTTGCCAATGCCTAATGAATTTATAAGAGAAAACGAATAAAAATCTATTGAAAAAAAGAAAAATCAATACGAAATAAAATGAATTTCGATAAATTTTCAATATGAAAATTAATAAAATTTTTTTATTTTCATCGAAAAAATAAGGAGATGAGAAAAATTGAAGGAAGAAATTATAAAGAAAATGTTATCTAAAAATGAGGAAACATTCGATAATAAGTTGCTTTTGAATAGAAAGTGTTGGGAGTTGTTACGCTAACATTTCTCAATAAAACTCCTTTACACATTCGCCAAAGAAATTGGATGTGGGCGAATGGAATTGCACTACGTGTCCCTAAACTATTCGGCCACGTAATGGTGACGATTGAGGAGGATTTTCATCGACGATTCATCAACGGAAACTAGTTCTAATTTTAGAAGTTAAGCCGATAATCCTTTGAAATGATATGACAATTTTGTGAGTGAAGGAAATATTAAAAATAATTGAATGTTTTTGAAGTAATCGAAGATCATTTCTGAATTTATTATCTCTCCGATTTAGATCGTTTCACTTTTCAATAATGTATCGGACATTGATTCCAATTCGATGGACGATCATTCTCACCATGATTCATATCTCTCTCATTTTAGGTGAAGAGATCGATTTGAGTGTTCGTGTGTTGTATGCGGTGAATTGTGGTGGTGGAGAGGTATTGGGTGCACATAATATTCGTTATGAAGCCGATTCGTTGGCGGAAGGAATCGCATCAGATTATGGGAAGAATTTATTAATTCAAGGATGTCTCTCTAGTGACCGTTATATTTATGAAACGGAAAGATACAACACAGACTCATTTTCTTATGGTGTTCGATTACCGATGATTAATGAAGTGTATGTTGTGTGGTTGAAATTCAGTGAAGTTTGGTTCGCTGCTGATCATATGAAATTGTTTAATGTTCGTTTGAACAATGAACATATTGTGGTGAATGATTTGGATATCCATCGAGAAGTTGGACGTGGACATGCTTATGATATTCACATTCCAATTGAAATTAAAGGAAAGAAATTAATTGTTGATGACGAGACGTCGTCGTTCGATGGCAATTTAATCATAACGTTCGAGAAAGTTTCCTCTTTCTTCTTTCAATCATTTCTTCATCTGAAATTGATAGACTAATTATGATAATCCGAAAATTAACGGAATTGTCATTGTGAAAGGAAAAACTGACGATTTGCCTAAACTACCAAAACCAGAATTACACGATCATTTTGCCGATCAAATGGAAGTGAAAGAAGATCAATCATCCATCATCGAAGAAGATGATGATATGGAGGAGGAGGAGGAGGAGGAGGAATTAAATTCGATGGATGATTTTATGGATCACAGCAAATCGAAATATTCATCATCATCACCATCGAGCGAGAAGAAATATGTGGAAGAAAATTCGAAGAAAGAAACAACAAATGTCAAATCTCAAAAACAGAAATTCAGCGGTCCACCTGCCATTAATCCTGATGATATCGACGTTTCAACATATTTCGTTCCCATTTTAATGGCTATTGGCATTTTCATTCCAACACTCTTCTTCCTCTGTCGTATGTGAGGTGTGTGTGTGTGTGTGGGTTTGAAGGGAAACATCAATCAAAATTCAACCAAATTATTTTAAATTTTAAATTGATATCATTCTGCCTTTCTCTCATCTGAAACAATTTTATTTGTTCATATTGTTTTCTTTTCTTCTTTTAATATTATAATTCTGATCATCACAAATATCAAATCGCACAAGTTGCCACTTTCATTTCGTGAAATGATTAGAGTTCCAATCCGATCAACAACAAAAAACAAATGAAAGAAAGTTTTTATTTTATTTCTATTTCTTATTTTTGTTATTGTTCTTCTCGTTATTGTTATTTACCGTAAATGACCATTCCGTTCCGAATAACGAAACGTATTAGATTTCTTTCATTTCCTAATTGATAAATAATATTCTCCCACCTTCAAATAAACAGTTAAAATGAAATAATATATAAATAAATAATGAGGAAATAATTAATTTATAAGGAACCTAGCACATTTTAAAATGATCAAATTTGCCCGTTTACCGATATTGAGTGAACCGATCTCCTTTTCCAGTCCAAGAGAGAAAGCTGAATTCAAAGTTGCTGCACATAAAATCATCTCGACTCCCAATCGATAATTGATGGCGGCTAAATGCATAGTAATTGGCTGAAATGATTTAATAATAATTAATTAAATTTAATTTTTTATTTTATTTTTTTTAAAATTGAAATTCCCGTCGAAATAACGGTGAAATTCTTCTACGGTCAGTGGTAGGAAATCTCTACGTTGCGTGAGACGTGTGTCCCATCGTTGTTGGGTAAACCATTGGGCTACGCACCACAACGAAATGTGAATTTAATGTGAAAATAATAATAATAATTTTAAAATGAATGAACCATTGAAGGACAATACATATTGGGATTGAAATCCGTTCCTAATCCAATGATGGAACCTTTCTCCCACATCCTCTTCACTGGCGGACAAGGCAATTGAAGGAGATTCATTGTGGTTGGCAAACCAATAGCTACTGTCTCCGATTTGGCTAATCTGTCAATAGCAGTTGATGATATTTCCTCGAAATGACTAATTGATTTAGCTTCCATATCAATCGCTAACTAATGGTGAATTGGAAGAATAATAAAAAAAATAAAAAAATGAACTTCTGCTCCTCCAATATTCTCGAATTCTTCCACATGAACATTCAGATTAATATCATTGAACAATTCTTTCGCTTTCTTTAATAACTTCTCTGTATTTTGTCGTTCGAAAATTTCTAATGAATGAAATTATAAATAATTAAATTTAAATGAATATTACAAACTTTTTTCACAGAATACGTCAAAATTGTCGATATGAATATTTCCCGATTTTATTTCGAAATCGATTACAGGAAATTGTTCAGAAATTATAAAGTTCGTTACTTCATTTTCGTTTTGCTTCCTTTAATAAAAAAAAAATTTTAAATGACGATGATGATGATAATAATGATAATGATAAAAATTGAACGGCGGTAAAGAATGAGCGGGAAGATAAGTTATTGAGATATTGGGTAAATGGGGAAGATCTCGACATTTCGTTAGAACTCTCAAACATTTCTTCTCACATTCAGTTGTGTGTCCATATCCGGTTTTCACTTCAACAGTTGTCGTTCCATTTCCAGCGAATTGTTCGAGTCGTTCAATCAACAACTTTTCCAATTCGTCTTCAGAACTCTTCGTAGTTGCTTTGACACTTTTGATGATTCCACCACCGTTTTGTAAAATATCTAAATATGATACTCCATCCAGTTTCAATGAGAATTCATCTAAGCGATTTCCTGACCAAATTGAATGAGTATGTCCATCAACCAGTCCAGGAATAATGGAACCATGTTCAGCATCAATTATCTGGTCATATTTCTCATTATCAAATCCGTCATCAACTGAATGAATGAATCCCGCATCGTTAACACGAACGGTTATTGAATTGTCGAAAATGATCGAATTCCATTTCGATAGAATCGATTTGGGGATTTCTTTCGATAATTGTTTCGTTAATAGAACTGTAATTTGTTCGGAACGAAAATATTTCTGTGAAATATCCGATGTTAATTGAACGTAAAGAGCAATGTTAATAATTTTCAATTTCATCACTTTTCTTTCAAATTATTTTAATTTTTTGATATTTTGATTTTTATCAATTATTATGTATATTCATCAACTAACATTCAAATGAAAAGTGAGAAAGAGAGAGAGAGAGAGAGAAGAGAGATAGTAAAAGATATTGATAAGATGATAATTTATTTTTTTGAGAATAAACGGGATAAATTATTAGATGAATGATTAATATGAGAGTGTAAATTTACTTGTGAACTAACTAAGCATAATGGTTAAACATGCTTTGACGTATGAATAATAAGAACAATGATATCAATATGGATGAACTAGAGGAGATATCATTATTCTTCATAAATTAATCAAAAGTGAATGAAATCATAAAGAATCGATCCCAATTCATATGTGAACTAAAACAAAGAAGTTAATTAAAATGAAATAATTGTTGAGTAGTGGAGAAAATTTAAATTTGTCTGTTGTCGATTGAGTTTTAAGCGAAATTCTTTTTTCGAGCGATACGCTTGATTGGCGAGTGATCGAAAGCCGCTCCATTATTATGGACATCGATCCAACACTTCCAACAGAAATATCGATAACATGTCACATTTCTGCAAAAATACAATCCTTCCACCTGTCCGCAAATATCACAATTCTTCTCCAATAGATATGGATCGATACGAAGTCGTTTGATGAATGTGGATGTTTTCACTTCCAAAATTACCGATTGAACAGCAGCGAAGTAATTGGCGAAATACTTAAAAGTAACTCGCGCAGAACCGATTGGATATTTATACTTATCCACATCGATCGTTACAAAAGACACTTCTCCAAACACGTTGTCCATGATCTGGAAGAGATCTTTAGCAGTGATCGTTCCATGAAGTGCTCCAACGAAAATGGTTAAACGAGTATCATGAAATGCTTCGAATCCATATCGATCATTTGCATATTGTGAGATTGATCGTTCGGCCAACATCGAACTACTGAACTTATTTAGACTATATGGTGTAGATACGTCACAACTTTTCGATGGTATTTGATTAACAGAGAAACAAGAATCGGATACATCCCAAGCGATAATTTGAACTTCTTTCAAACTTCCGTTATCATTCCTCGATGACATATCAGGCAATTCCACATTCAAATAATAAGAGCCACGATGATTCATTTCACCATAACGACAATCAGATAATAATTGTCTAATTCGATGTTCATTCTCAAAAATTAGATAAGCATAACCAGGATAATTATTCTCTCTTGTCGGATTACGATACGTACTCAAATTAGCCGTTCTCGCTGATTCCACTCGAATCGTTCCGTATTTAGCAAAAGCATGACGTAACATCGATTCGGTACAGGTATGTGGTAGACCGCCGAGAAAGATCTTTACGGAAAATCGAGGAACATCGAGAATATCTCGTTGGACACGACTTAATATTCCTTTCCATGAAAATGGACGTTCCCGATCAAACATATCACCACATTCATTTTGAGGTTGACGTGTTTTGGGCTGTTGAATAATGAAGACACATTTACAACAATGTCGATGATCTAATGCCATTAAACGGAAGAGATCAGCTTTCTTCTTTTCACCAGTACGTGACGAAGCCAATTGATATTTGAGAGATAAATCATCTCGACTAATGACATTGGCACGAGGATAATCGACATTCTGTTGCATATGATGTATGTTTGATAACTCGACAAAAGAGACAACTGGAACTTCGGGAATTATCGAAGGAACCGGTTCCATCAACATCCTCAACGATACGTTGTATCGATCAGATGAATAGATTTCATCGACATCCTCATTCGATATCATTCCTTTCCATTTGGGTGTTTTTCTCGGAGTATTAATTTTCGACATGATTAGTAACTGAACGAATAAGAAGTTATTGAAACTAGATTTTTAATCATTAAAAATTGAATCGATAATTTGAAGATATATTTGGTTTCCGAAACAAGTCATTCAAATATGAGTTATTTAAATACTAATTCAAATTTAGAGAAATAACATTCGAAATTAAAAAGAATTAACATTAACAAATTATTTAACAGGAGAATTTATTCCAGTACTCGAAACATTTCACAGTTAATCGGAAGTTATTAATAAAGAAATAAACATCTCTAACATGTGTCGATCGAACGATCGTTTAGAAAAATATTTATAATTAATCGAATTCAACTTTTTAAAAATGTGACAAATCTTCTCCCATACATGTCTCTTCAATGTAATATCGTGCTTGTAAATTTTGGGTAATTCGGGAGGTGATTCATCATCTTCTTCGTAATCGAATTCGTCGTTTTCTGTCCGTTCACTTCGTTCGGTAGTCGCTGGAGGAATTGTCCGAAATTGCAAAAGATTCTTCGTAGAAGCGATCGCATAATCTGAAAGTATTTTTCTAATTTTTTCTAAATAAAAATTTCGTTTCTCATTACCATCCCAATATCTCTGATCGGTTGACCATTTATGATAATGACGAAGTTTCGAAATAAGTCCCGAATACACGTCCAATAAACGAACGCAATTATTAGCTGTAGGAAATCGATAAATTTGAGTAATACGAAAATCGAGACATTGAACGAAAGTGGTGAGAGGATGAGCATGATTCTTTAAAAGTAATTTCTCCTTATTAAGTTCCATGGCATAAATGGAATGTCCCAATTTGATATTTGGATGGAAAATGAATTTTGTCTCATTGAAATGATGTGGAATTTGTAAGAAAATATTCGATGAACTATCCACCAATTGGGAGATGTCATTGAATGGATAATCGATATCATTCTGTTTCATTTTTGAATATTCTCCAGATGGATCATAAATTTCATCACGAACTATATCTAAATGCATTTGTTCGATACTCCATGATGCATTTGAAAAATTAAATAATTGTTCTTGTTCGATGGTGGAGGAAGTGAATGCTTGTTGTAAATCATTACAATATAATTGATTAGTTTCCAAACAAACGAAATTGAGGAAATCATTTTCCAAAGAGATTGATGGAAAGAATTCTTTTGTTACATTCTCCAAATAAGTCATCCCATTACCTGATATGATTATCTGTCCAACAGATGACGTATTAATGGTGGTATGATTGAAAGAGAAAGATAATGAATAATTAGCAATATAATTAAACTTCTCCTTCTCATACAACATAGAACGGATGGGCAAATCGGCACAAATTTCATCCATCGATTTATCGTCCGTTCCGACGGAATTGTCATCGAATAAAGTTTTCGTCGAAAGAAATTTGTGATAATGAGAAGTGTCGATTTCATTATTTCTATATGTCATCAACATCGGATGTAAACAAATACTCGGTTCCTCGAATCGTACCAGATGATCTAGAACGAATTTCATCCGATAAACATTCACAATAGTTAAAAAGAGACTGATCGTATTGACCAATAAACACGTTCGAATATTCTCTCCAAATGTCTGATTGTTCATGATAGAATCGATGATTTCTTTCTGTGTGAAACAATTGATTCCTGCCGCTTGAATCACCATCGATTGATTGGCATTTATTGATTGAATTGGAAAATTTGAATAATTTCCATCTTTATCGTTTGTAGGACGATTAAGTCGAAGATAGATACATCTAATATAAAATCCGATTTTATTCATTAAATCACAATCTTCGATGTAACGTGTCTTCTTCACATTCCTCTTCAATTTCCCTTCAAATTTCCTGACAATCGTTTTTTCTGATGGTAATTGTGTTCGGTCGAAAAACGGATTGTCATTCGTTTCATTATTGTAGTTGTGTGAATATGGAATTTGGAAGAGTGATAACTCTAAACTAATTTTACAATCACCATTCTTCAAATTGTGAAGATTGATGACAATCAAATTGTCCGAACATCTCACAACACAATTATGAAGTGGTCGATTGGGAGTGGGACAATTGTTCGATTCATTCACCAATTGTGAGAATAATTCTTTGAGGAAAATTAATTCGACACTTAAATATAACTTATCCATCCACAAATGAATATCATCACCGAGAAAGATTCTCTTTCTCTCTCCCTCACCATCGAACACATGTGTATAATTCTCTCGTCGATTTAAGAGGACAATTCGATCACCATTCTCATATTCTTCAATGAGACGACAAGAGAAATAGGGAATAAATTCCAATTCCTTATCCAATTGAATATTCAAATCACAATCATCTTCACAATCCTCTATGAAAGTATCGGAAGATGAATGAACTTCAGGAATATCTTTCTCATCATCATCATTATCATTATCATTTTCATCATCATCTTTCTTCTTTTCCTTATCGGGGAAAATCGATTGAACGACATTCGTTTCACCATTTTCCTCTTCGATCTGATGTGTTGGTGATTGTGAGGTGAATTTGGTGGTGGAAGTTCGATCCATTAATCGTATAAGATATCTATTTTCCTTTTTTTCTCGATGTGAAATACGAAAATTACATTTGTTCATCGGTATGAAATGTCGAGTATGATCGGAGAGATTCTGACTAGATAAATTTCCACTCAACATTTGTCGATTTTGAAATACGCGAAAATATTTCAATAATCGTCGTAATAAATTTTGATAACGAAATTTATCGATATATTTCCGTTTAATATCGAATTCTTCTCTCGTCGTATCTTTCCCATCGTCTGTGAACGAATTACAAGAGAGATTGTGTAATGAATTCTCTTTTATCATTTCACGTTGATCTGTCATCTCATCGTCATTTTCGGTTGATGGTAAATATAATTTTCTTAAACGTTTCGATGTCTCTCTCAAAATTTTCGATACATGATCTTGACATACAACTTTATTTTGATTAATTTTCTTCTTATTTCGTAAGAGAAAATCTTCTTGTGACGAACTAAGAATTGTTTCAGGAACGATCATTTCCAAAGTGAAGAATTCATTCTCGTCAATGAGGAGAGTTAATACGTCGATTTGTAACATGATTTCCATATATGCCTCTTTCAACAATCGGAGAATATATGTGAACAATTGATCTATTTTTTCCATTTCACGTAAATTCACATCTTTCCGTATAACTTCACCAGTTCGTTCATTTCTCTCTTTCTCTTTCTCGAATTGATGAAGACGAATCATCTTCACAAAATCATGATTCATCGTATCATTCTCATTTAATATGACTTGTCCATCTCCTTTATAAGCAATTATTTCATTATCATTAATCGGTTCGACCTGCACTTGAATTGTGGAAATGATATCTTCAAATGCATCTGCCCATCCATCAACTAATTTCGTCGAAGTAATCTCTTTTGAATCCGTTAAAACTTCTTCATTCACTTTCAATTTCACTTTCTTCTTCTTCTTCTTCTTCTTCTTCTTCTTTTTTGGTAACAATTCAACATTATCTTCAATCTTTTCCCCACCATTCATCCATTCATCTTCGAACTTTCCTAACTCTTCATCACTCATTTCAACTCGTCTTCTATTTTAAATAAAACACATTCATTCAATAATAATTTTCAAGTTCTAAACTTAAATTCAAAATAGAAAAATAAAGAAATTTATTTATTGTCATCACATCGGAAGGGAAAAATAATGGAATTTCTAGTCATACTCGAGATGAAGAAAATGATGATAATTTTCGTTCATTTCATAAAATTTTTTTGTTTTTTTATCATAACTTAAGAATTTTTCATTTTCTTAAAATTCGTATTTCGATATTCGAATTTGCCTTGATGATTCTTCGTTTCTAACGCCTTGAAATAGAGAGATCGTTTCAAAATCGATTTCGTATTAGCTACCGGAACGGGATCGTTAATATTGGAAATGAGACTATCCTTCTTTTTCTGCCCGTCAATAAATCGACTTTGTGTAATAATTGGCTGACTAATGATATGATATCGCTTCTTTAAAATCTCATGATTCGTAGCGTCTTCTTTGATGGTTCTCTCACGTTCATCTTTCGATATGATGAGAAACTTCGGAAAATTGTCATAAAATAAATTTAAAAAATAAATAATTTTCAAACTTTTTCTAAGAAATTCAAAATTAATTTATCAGTCACAAACGATAACATCCTTTTCACCGTTTCATTAGTTGCTGGACGATCGTTCATTATCGACAATTTCCTTAACGACTTTCCGGTAAATAATTGAAAGTAGACTATACCTAATGACCAAAAGTCGATGAATTGATTGAACGGTTTCTTCTCCAGAATCTATTCAAAAAAAGGAAGAGATTTTTTTTCAAAATTTTTCACATTGAAAAAGAAAAAACTTCTGGTGCCATATATCCGTAAGTGCCGAGTAATGTGGAAGGGAATGGTGCTTCATGAATATTTCGACTAAGACCGAAATCGATGATTCGAATATCATAATTGGCAGTTAGTGCCACATTTTCTTAAAAGAAAAAAATTATTTGAAAAAAACAATGAACGGAAGAGAACCTGATTTGATATCACAATGGACTAGTTCGATTGTGCGATGAAGATAATCGATAGCTCGAAATAATTGTTGGACAATTTTCAAAGTGAAATTTTCGTAACGATGGAAAGTTTCTTTGTTTTGATTTTCTACGAATAATAAAATTGAATCGAATTATTGTCTGGAATGTTAAAGGAAATTTGAAGTAACTTTGAATCGATCTCCATTTAATTTTTATGAATTGATCGAGTGTTCCTTTGTTGGCATATTCGAGAATAAAGAAGAAAGTTTGTGCCGTTTCAAACGATGCATATAAAGTCACGAAAAATTGAGAGACTTCATGTTGACTCTCTACAATTCGTCGAAGAGCCGTCAATTCACGAAATGCCACTTTCTCATTCGTAAATGTTTTCGATTGTTTCTTCAAAACGACTTGTCGATAACTCGTTCGATAATCGGCATATTCATTCGTTATACAAAAAGCACGATAAACCTGAAGAATGGAATTGACATATTTTGAAAACAGAAGAAAAATCACCGTTCCAAATGAACCTTTACCGATTTGTTTGATGTTGGTGAATTCGTTGGATCGGAACATATACTGTTTATAAGTCTCTTTGTAATCGTGTGGTTTATGCTTTGGATTGTAGGCATCTTCATCAACTGAATCGTTTTTATTCTAATTAAAACAAATTAACAATTAGAAAAAAGGAATTGGGAACAAGTTGTTTCAAATAATTCCTCAATTCATTGTAATGTGCTCCACAAGTTCTCGGCACTTTCGGTATACATTGTGGATGGAAATGATGGTGACAATCTAAAGAATTATGAGAATAAAATTTTAAATAGAATAAAATTTTAACTTTTACATCGATAACGACGAGTGAGTAGTCCGATGAGCTGATTACAAAAGAAGCAAATTTGTTTAATTTTTTTTGATGCGTCCACAAAATCGTGTCGTTTGGCGACAAAATTTGGATTGATGTCTTTAATTCTCTAAAGTACAAAACGAAAAAATATCAGGAAATTCCAGAAAATTTGAAGGAAAGTTGAATAACCTTCAACCAATATTTCTCCGTATCCAAACTGAGACAAGTAGCGACGATTTTCAAGAGACATCTACTATGACAAGTAATTCCACATTGAATACATCGATAAGCGAAATTTTTCACGGACCTTTAAACGAAAAATAAGAATTGGAAGATTCATAACAACTAACCATAAATATTTCTTACAGACAAAACATTGAGAGATGTGTAACGGTTTTATTTGAATCATTTGATGTTTCTTAAAAATTGCTGCAATATCATTCATTTCGACTGCACCGACATATTGTTCGGAGGAGGACGACGAAAGTTCTTCTCGATTTTTCACCTGAAATTCCATTTCTAATGTTCCCTTCAATCGATCTTCACAATAAATTCTATAAATTTGTGTAGTTTTATTTTCGAGATTGGACGGTCGTGGTAAATGGAAAATGACTGTACCAAAATAATGATCGACAGCCCGTTTATCGTATGTTTTGAGTTCGATTTCACGTTTGGAAATGTGGAGAATGATTCGTCGCTCTGGATAGAATCGAGAATCGAAATTTATGTCAATTTTTGGTAATTTGAAAGTTTTTTGCGGACCGCCAATTGTCCGATCATGGTCGCTTTTCTTTAAATAAGTTCGATTTGGATTGTCAAGTAAATCATTCTTATATTCCACTCGGATATGATAATCGTTAAGGAATTCTTGTTCAGTTGGTCGTTTTTGCAGTGACTGAATTTTTTTTACTTTCAAATTGATATGAGATGCCATTCGTGACAAACAATGAATTGTTGTTGTCTAAACTAATTAGCTGCCTGACTTACCTATTGAAACTAGACAACAAGTTATAGAGATAAATAGACAAATAAAATACTTAACATGACGTCATATAATGGACGATATGATATCTCTCCCTCTATATTCTTATTTAATTAACATGAGGACATTTCCGTCATGTCTAATTTCCCATATGATTAGACAATTTTGCATCACATACAATATCCTTTCATCGCTCCGTATGTGATACATATAAGATAGAAATTGAATGAACAATAAAGTTTATTAGTAAGAAATGGAATGGAAGAAAGTTTGTGCATAAATAATTTAGAGATTAATCTTTCTCAGCGACGTTCAAAATGAGATTCTTGAAAAAAAAATTAAAATATTTAAAATTTACAATAAAATAATATTGATTAGGAATAGTGAAGATTATGATAAAATGGAATGATGAAGATTATGATAAAATTGAAAATAATGAAAATTTAGAGATGATATAAGAAGAAAAGAAAAAGAAATGAGAAGAATTGAAGGGAATAATTGGGATGAAGTTTGTGTGAAATAGGTGTCTTCAAAGAATTGTTTATATGGATCTCTTCCATCATCATATCGAATGGGACACTCGTCATGAATCCGTTCGTTCTCCTCCAATTCGAGAAGGAGATCAGCTCCTTCCGATGGTAACGATGATGTTGATCGTTGATCGAATCCACATGAAGATCCGATAGCTCTCGATAATTTGATGGTTCTCAAATCACTTCTCTCATACACCCAACAACGGAATGAATGAAATGGTGCTTCTTGATCATAAGTGATCATATACGAACGAGAATCTTCACGCCAGTGACCAGCACACCAATAAACATAATCGAACATTTCATAAATTCCAACTGGTGTTCCGAACGAGTCTTGTTTGGCACAACGTTCAACATCAACACCGATGTATTTCGTTTGGTCGCCACAAACGGCCACTTGTGATTCATAAAGCCATTTATCACATTGAATGTAGAAACCGTTATCTCGCGGTTTCTCTAACATTCCCCCACGAATTCGAGTTCTCATTTCTGAAGAATTTTGTCCGAATTGTTTAAATTTGAACATTCCTGTGAAAGGACATTCCGTCGGTGCAGGTGGATAAAGGATCATTGTGGAATATTTCCAATTTTCCGTTCCATCAAATGATGTCCATGAACAAACTTCGAAGAAAACGAATTGTTCATTATTTAAATACATTCCAGCGGAGAAACTTTTACTTCGTCTAAATCGTAAAATGTTATGATGACGAGGGAGAATATCGAGACAGATATAATAAACAAAACATTCGCCTTCTGTCAACGATTTCACCAAATATTGTTGTCGACTACTTTGTTGACAGACGTAATATGTTCGTCTTTTCCATCCACGATTACTCACCGTAATCTCTTCTGTCATATGTGTAGAATTGATGATGACACGTGCATTCATATTTCCAGTATTGATCCAATCGCCACGAAGATTCTGAGGGAATGTACATTTCGCTTCGACATAATCAGGAATTACTGGTGTTAATCGATGACGAATTGGTGCGATAGTAGGCGAATCTAAATTATTACATTGAGCAAATTTCGATTTGCCAATTACTTCCGGTTGATCTTTATTCATGATGAGACAACGATATTTATCATAAAGTCGATCATTTCCAATTTCGTCATTCTCCACTGCACTAAATCGATTTCCTTCATCATCCTCCCATGATCCCAAACATTTTAATGTCTCCAATTTATTCATACTACCATGCATCGATGGACAGGGACGATATTTTATTGAAAATATTTGATTTAATGTAGGATAAGCCGAACTTGGATCCGTACAAGAAACGAGTCGATTCATAGAATTATCACATTGACCAAATCGTGATCCTTGTGATAATTCACTTAATTCATAAGAGAAATGATATTGTCCATTAATCGTAGCTCGACATTCTACTGCTCTCGGTTTACGAGCAAAGAAAGTCGTTCCACCATTATTGCCCACTGTCCTACAAGGATCATTATTCTTTTTCTCTAAACTTTTCCTAATTTCTAAAATATTCGCTTGTTCGTCGTTACCTGTTCGATTATAAATTTTGAAACAAACTTTCGATTTTCGATCTTCCGTCAAATAAATGAATTGATGACGCCAATAATATGGATGAGGCTTCTCATCTCGAATATATTCGTATTCATCACAAATATAATTCTCATTCTGCTTCTCTTCACGAACCATTCCTACGTCCGAACCAGCTTTCGGTTTTCTCGTAAATTTCCGAATGTTTATCGTCAACCTTTTTCGTTCATCCATTAACAAATTCAATTCAACTTCATCACCATTTTCATAACCGAAATATTCTTTATTCCAAAACATTTGTGGCGTTTCCGAACACTTCTCCATCTCCACTCCATCTCGACGAGAGAGAAGTACGATAACAATTAAAATGAATTTCATTAAATGATTAATAAAATTGAAGAGAAACTTTCGAATTATTTCCATTCAAACTCCATTTCCACAAATTCAATTTTCCACCAATCCTTTTCTCACCATCTCTCCTCTAAATTTAAGCTTTATCAATCTCATTCCATTATGAAGACACCTATTAGAAAAAACTATCACCAGTTAAAACTTTTGATAGTTTTACTAACAGAATTTGTAAGATTTCTTATGACATGAAACTACTTCTATAATTCAATAAATGATTTTTTAGTGAATTCATCACAATCATTATAATTATTGACAAATCACATGAATTTCAATTAACTAGAAATATTTTTAGTTTTATAATTTTTCAGAATGTTGAAAATTGATTGAAAGATGAAAATGAAAACTATAAATTTTTTGTAGATTTATTAACAGTTCACTTTCATCCAAAAAGATAATGATCCAGAGAAGAGAATGAAAGATTGAAGTATTGATAGTTGAATTATTCTCTATTACAATTTGAAGCTTACATAATCATAAGGTAATTTCACACAACATTTCATCCAAAAAAAACTGTTAATAGATTAAAGAGAATGGAGAATAGTGTGTTGGAGGTGGAAGTGAATCGTCAACGCATCCTACAAAATATTGATAATAATCAAATAACTTTTATCAAATCAAAAACTGGTAGTGGGAAATCAACACTCGTGCCGAAGATGTTGCACGAACACTCCGTCTATCAGGGTAGGCGGCCACTTATATTCATTTGTCAACCGAGACGTATTGGCGCTGTGTCGTTAGCGAAATATACGTCGGGTCTGATGAGACATCGAATGGGAACGATTTGTGGTTATCATATCGGATCGGATCGTCAATATAATGAAGAGTCGTCGTTGATTTATTGTACGACGGGTTTGTTTCTCAAGATGATTCTGGCCGATCATTCACTCGTCAATCAGATGAGTCATTTGATTATTGATGAAGTGCATGAGAGAGATCTTAATATCGATTTCCTTCTCACCATCTTGAAAGATCGTTTGTCCTTCTATAAATTCAAATTGATTCTTATGAGTGCAACAATGGAAATGAAAGATTTATATGATTATTTCTCTTCTCCTTCACTCCATTCCATTACCACATTGACTTTTAATAATGCTCCATATCAAGTGCTCGAATATTATTTGGATGATATGGAAATGAAAGAATGGAAATCAGGAATTAATCAATTCTCCAATATCGAACTTCCATTATTCGATGACAATTTATTTCAAGTCGTCCAATCTATTATCGAACAAGCTGAAGTGAGAGATTATTATCGATCAATCAATCAACCTCTCCCCCATCAATTGTCGTTCAAAGAGAAATTGAGTAAACTTCCAGAAAATATGGAATTGATGTACGACCGATCAACAATTCTCATTTTCTTACCAGGAATTTATGAAATTCGCAAATTGTTTAATTTCCTCCAAAAGTTAAAATATCGATTTCGTTTAAACATCATTCCACTTCATTCACAATTGACGTTAGATCGTCAACTTCTCTCCACCGTCAAAACCACAATCAATTCCAGGAAAATAATTTTAGCGACAAACATCGCCGAATCGTCGTTAACGTTAGATGACGTAGAATATGTCATCGATTTTTGTCTTCAACGTACATTACTCATCGATCATGTGACGGGAATAACATCGTTAAATCTTCAATGGATCAGTCAATCCAATGTAGAACAACGTCGTGGTCGTTGTGGAAGAACGAGAAAAGGAATTAATATTCGTCTTGTTTCTCGAAAATTATTCGAGAAATTTCCATTTCATAATATCGCAGCATTTCAATCAGCACCATTACATTCCGTCGTTTTGGAAGCGACAAATTTACTCTTGTCAACATCGAGAAAAGAAAATGGAAATGATATGAGTAATCGAGTAAATTCAATTTTGTTAAATGCTCCAAATCCCATCACTCTTCATCAATTGGAAACGGTTCTCTACAAATTGAAAGAGACAATGGCGATCAGTTACAATAATGAATCACAACAAATCAAATGTAATCGAATGACAACGTTAATAAAAGAAATTGAATCGAAAGAGAAAGAGAAAGAGAATTTGAAATTGAAAAAAAATGGGAAAATTTCGAAAAAGTTTCAAAATGAAACTGAGAAATTACGAGAGGAAAATAAGAGACAAATAATAAAATTAATGGCCGATAAGAAACGAGAGAAGAAAAGAAGGAAAATTATTTATGATCTTCCTCAATTCCTTCAGACGATTCCGATAACGAACAATTGTTCGAAATTGACCATTTTCGGAGAGTTGTGTATTCTCTTTCCAATGAATTATCAATTATCACAATTAATTTATAATTGTTGGTGTGTCGATCTGATTGAGGATGGTATTCGAATAGCTGCTCTACTTCAACATCGAAATATTTTAACGGAAAAATTCGGGTCGAAAGAATTTGGCGTTTCAATGACAAAATATGAGATGGAATTCGAATTTAATAGGAAATTCGGATTCAAATTAAATTCTGATTCTCTCATTCTATTACATGCTTTCTATCAGTTAGAGAAGATGGTAATAATCTCCGATTTGGATGATACGAATGATGAATTTGGAGAAGAAGATAATTTGAATGATATGAAAACGAGAAGGTTAATCGAGAAATATTGTGGAGAACATTCAATCGGATATAATCAGATGATTCAAGTCCTTCAATGGGTGAAAGATGTTGAGAATCGTTTGAGGAGGAATCATATTTTGAGTTGTCGTATCGTCGATCGATCAGTTGAACATATAACTAGAGATCGAATGAATCTCTTGAAATTTGCAATAAGTTCCGCTTTCTATCCACAATATTTTGTTGGAAAATATGTCAATCCTCATCTACCACAAAAATGGTTGGCTACTGCTGAAAATAATTTCATTTTCTTCTTTTCTTCACTCAAATTCTATGGTGCGATGACTCTCTATCGAAGTCAATTGAAGAGAATTTTTTTCGATTATTTCCAAATTCCATCAATATTATTCGAGCATTGTTTCATTGAAGAATATAAAGATATTTGCGTGTTCAACATTCCAAAAAAAAAGATTGGAAATAATTTTTATTCTGTAATTCATCGAATTCAATGTCATATTGGTGAACATTTAAGTTCGACGATTAAATTCTGTCGGTTGTCAAATCATATGGAAACGTTCCTCATCGATATGTTACGTCTATTGAGAGACCGTGATGAATTGAATCAATTGATACGAAAGAAATATCCGGAGGAAATGTTGGAAATGATCAACGAAATGAAAAGTTTGAAAGTGAATAAGACGATTTTGTCAGAGAATGAAAATAATTTCTTCCTTCAACATATTCATCAATTAGAAGAAATTGTTGATCATGAAATTTGTGAAGAATTAAAAATATTATTAGAAATGTTTTGGAGGAATAATTCGGAGGGAAAATTTAATATATTCGTCCGTCAAAATTATTATCATCGGATTGTCAACGTCATTCTTCCAGGGAAATTAACATACAATTGTTGTCGGGAAAATGATAAGAAATTTTATACGACTATTCATCCACAATCCATCAATTTTCCGGCGGTATCAGAACCATCTAATCTATTAATCAGTACCGCTATGAATTTCAATAAAGATTCATTCAAATATGTTCTCTTCTCCTCCACGATCTTCCCTCAATCACTTCAAACACTTCTCATGATCAATGCTCCAATCATTCAATTATATTTCGGAAAAAAGGAAAATAATTATGTCTATATGAGATGTGGACTAGGTCCAAATGAACGAATTGAGAGACAGAGGAAACTTCAACCCGAACAACGATATGTTCAATCGAAAGATGGTTTATTGAAAAGTAACGAAAGTTTCATTAGAATTGAATACATGTTGACGGAAGAAATTGTGGAAGTTGTGAACAGTATTCGATGTACGAAAAAGTATCTTCATACACTACCGGTAGAAGTTGTGCACGATTACAAATTATTGAAGGAAGTGAGATCATTCTTCCGCGGGAAATTACTTCAACTTTATAAAATCGAAAAGAAACCTATTCAATGGTACGGCAATGAGAATTTGGAGAAAGAGTTCAACGGATGGTTTTTGAATGATTTCTTTGAAGATAAACTCAATTATATGTTGTCGACCACCACCGAATTTTTTGGTCCCATCGAAATATTGAAAGTGGATCGATGTCCAAACAATTAAATTTCTTCAATTTGATGAAATATTTTTTTTAATTTTTCTCCTTTGATTTGAAGGGAAGAACTTTTTTCATGTTTTACATCATGCTTGTGGAAAAATTACAAAGAGTTATTTTTTAAAATATAATAAAAATTTTGTATTTCCTTAAAATAAAACTGTTTGTAACAATAGTTTGTAAAGATAGTTCGTTTATTTGATGAAATGAAAATCGAAAATATTTCTTTAACGAATTGTTTTATAGTTTGTCTTTATTCATATCTAATATTCCGATGCTTTCTTGTAGAAACTATTCTTCATTTGTCCTTGTTGGGTTTTGTATTGAACCTTTTGGGAAAATTGATTAGTATTCTGATTGAAAATGTTCGATTCAGCATCATTATTCATTCCCCATTGATTTTGTTTATATTGTTGCTGTTGATTGAATTGTTGTTGTTGTTGCTGTTGATTGAATTGTTGTTGTTGTTGTTGTTGATTGAATTGTTGTTGTTGTTGTTGATTGAATTGTTGTTGTTGTTGTTGATTGAATTGTTGTTGTTTTTGTTGATTGAATTGCTGTTGTTTTTGTTGTTGTGGCTGTTTCTGTTGGTTCATTTGCTGTTGTTGTTGTTGAATATTTTGTTTTTGTTCAACATATTGTTGTTGTGAAATGGTTTTTGAATCGAATGGAACTAATTTTGCATTTTCGCTAAGTTGTGTGGGAATTCGGAGAGGATCCTCTTTGGCAACCCATTTCTTTGGCAAAGATTTCTGCACTGATAAAAAAGAAAAGAATAAAAATTGAAATTCTAAAGGAGATTAAAGATGAAACTTTCTTGTTGAGATTTCAAAAGTCTCAAAGAATCGATATATAATTGGGAGATGCATGTCAATGATTCAGCTGAAAAGATTGTATTTTTGGGACATGAAAGAATGGCGGCTGTCAGATCTGGGAAACATTTGATGAAATATTGTTTATCAGATGGATAAGGATGAATGTGGAAGCCTTGTTGCATTGTTTCAAGTCGACAAGGATTCTCAACATTAGTTAATGAACAATCGCTATGAATGAAATTGTTAGGACACATACAGTTGAAACCGGTTGAATAAGGAAGACAAATACCACCAGAAGCGCATGGATTCGGTTCACAGAAATTAATCACTTTCATACAATCTTCTCCAGTTCGACCTTGTTTGCAGACACATTCGGCCATATTCGTCTCATTATTTCGACGACATACTTGATATGCATTACAAGTCAATTTTTTACAATCGACTTCTTCCGGTGTATCGAGACAAGCCATCTCATTCTTATTCCAGAAATATCCGACGTGACAAGATTTTGGAACGGCTAGTCCTTGAGGTGTACATTGATAGTAGAATCGTTCGTTGAATTCAACGGGAAAAAATTGATTTGGCTCGTTGTTAACGGTACATTTGACTTTTTCTAATTGATTCATATTTTCACCGATCAATGTGTCGCCATCTAATTTTTCCCAGAGACAAACATAACCACCAACCAAATCTACACATTTAGCTTCCATACCACATGGATTATTCACACAATCATCCACATTCTCCGAACAGTCGATACCAGTGAATCCTTGTTTACATTCACATTGATATTGTTCCTGATTGATATTGTGACAAATACCACCATTCTTACATGCATATTCTACTCGAGAACATGGTTTCTCTAATTCGAATCCGAGAGTACATTGTGCATATTTGGTGACATATTTTGTTTTTGGTGGACAACTTCGAATATACATAATGTTTCCAAATCCACATTGAATGAATTTCTGTTCGTCCATTTCATATGGAAATCGATCATTAATTCTTGCATTTATGCATGGATTATCTATCGGAAGAAGAAGAAGAAATAGAACAATAAATTTAATTATAAGTTTAAATAACTGATTTTCGGTTGTTGTTGCGTCATCTGTTTTTGTTCGGCTTCTTGATGCTTCTCCTGTTGTTGTTTCCACTGATTACTCGCCTGTTCTTGTTGTTGAGTTTGTTGTTGTGCCCATGTCATTTGATTTGATTGTTTTTCTTCTACTTTTTGTTTTACCTGTTGTTGTTGTTGTTGCTGTTGTACTTGTACCTGTTGTTGTTGTTGTTGCTGTTGTACTTGTACTTGTTGTTGTTGTTGTTGATTCCATTGCATCTGTTGATTAGCAGTAGGTTGTCTCATTAGAACTGGTCGTTTATTTTGTTGTTGTTGTTGTTGTTGTTGCTGTTGTAGCCATGCATTATAATTCTGCTGATTGAATGCAGCAGAGAACACAATACCGAATAAGGTTGATAGGAGAATAAAGTATTTCATTTTGATTCTTGTGAAAGTTCAAGATGTATTTCTTTCTTTTCCCAAAGAACTTTTATATGAAATATCATTTGCTTTCGAAAGCATTCCCGTCATTCAACTAGTCAATTTCTTGCTGACTTCTAGTCAACAATGACAATCACTAAATAATAATGTTGTACATTATCTTTTTGAAAGAAAATAATTTATAACGTTTCATTTCTCCATAATTCTTACAATCCTTCTTATTAACATCCGTTAAGTCCAGTCATCCAATCAATTGACAAAACCTAATACTTCAAATTTGAGTCTACAACATTAAACAAATAAAATTCCTTCTAATTCCTTGGTTCAAATTAATTTATTTCGTATAATAAAAAGATAATCAAATAGTTATTCATTCTTTTACTCCTTTCTCCTCATATAATTTTCTTTTATTACATTTATTTGAAATTTCCATAAAAATGAGATAGACATAGAAAATTTTGATTAAGCGCATAAATACGTTTCTAACAACCCTATCATACAAAATCAGGCTAAATAACGTCTAATTTTGAGGGTTTAAAAAAATCACTTTATTTACCGTTTAAATTAAGTGTCTTTAGACGGAAAAGGTGAAAAAACGGTTTAATTAACCTCTAATTAAATACTCAGATGAGTACTTAAAATCAGACTTGTTTTTGTATGATAGGGAAGTGTTATTGAGTGATTGTACTTCAAACAGAAGATTTTGGATTAACATTGAGATCATATCTATTATCAATTTTATTCGACTATCAAATATTGGGTTTTAAGTTCTGATATGATTTATTATGTTCCTTTTATCATCATTTAACATTCCCTTCGAAATAATAAAATTATCGATAACAGTAAACTTACTATGAATAATTCATAAAATTAAGCAATTTTCCTTTAGTCGATTTCAAGAAAATAGAAGGATCTTCCATGATCAAACAACTCTCAGATCTTTACTATATTGTTTTGGAGAAAAATGAGAAATATTTTATTTTATTAAAATTTGAATTTATTCAAATACGCATAATAATTTTCATATTCGTCACTCGATCTATATCCTCGTTTTCTGACAAGATTCAATGATCGTTCAACAAATTTTTCGGCAGTGAATATATCTGCTCGTCTTTTAATAATCCACTCTTCTAAACGTCTTATGCGATCTCTTCGATCCGCTTTCGCTAGTTGTTGTTTAATCCGTACGAATTGCATCTTTTTATGAAGTTTCTTCAATTTATGTTTCCTCATTCTTCGTCGACGATATTTTAGTTCACTATAAAGTGGTTTCCGACAACTGATTTCGACGATTTTCTTTTTTCGCTTTTGAGAGATGATTTCTTCACAAGGATTTTCGATCATCTTCTCGAACATTGAGGGTAAATCGAACGTCATGTGATTTTGAGATGTTGGTGGAATAATTTTATTTTGAATTGCTGGGCAGTTAATGGAAATAAGACCTTCAATATGTTCGTTCAGTTTCTTAGTATTTAATATCAATTTATAAGATGATCCATTTTTGATCGATTGGAAATTTTCAGTTGAAGATAAATAATGGTTGGTTGGTGATGGTGAACTTATCAATTTATTTGTGGAACATTTTCCGTTGGTTGATAAATATCTCAAATGAGAAGAGATTCGAAATGAATTCCGATTAAGCATTATACAATTAATTTGGTCAATCTCAATAAGTCAACATAAAATATATTTAAAAAAAAAATAAAATTTAAATACATTCACATTTCACATAATTAAAGCTTTTAATTCAGAATATGAAATATTAAGAAAGAAACATCATCTACATTCACATACAGAAAAAATATTCATAGGCTTGTAAATGTAACCAGTACGATTTTTTGATTTCTTTATTCAAACAAATAAGACTATCAGATATAAATGTGAATGTGAGTTCTCAGACACTATCCTTCTCAAATGATTTTTTCTTTTATAATCGTCCCCCGTTACTTTCTTTTTTCACATACGCTCTTCTTTTTATTTCTGTGAGAGAAATAATAATTTATACGCAGAGAAATTCTCTCGCTTTCTCTTTTCTTATCTTCTTTAGATTCTCTAACAACTTGTAAGCCACCACCACAAATGAGTTTGCATTCTCATCTTATTAGATTATTTACAATAAATTACAACGTTAGTATAGTTATTTCTGTGCGTTTAGTAGGATTTCTTTTCGGACACGAAGATGATAGATGAGTTCCATCAAGCATGCTGGAAAATTTATAGGATGTTAACATCTCTATATGTAACGAGACTGAACGTTAATATTAAACAATTTGATAGTAATAATTATTATTATTATCTCGCCCAGTTCCGTCACTTTCCGACCACTTCTCGCTCGTTCATAATTCGGTGCAACATTGAGAATTGAAATGATTTTCTTGAATCGAACCTATGGCCCCAAAACACGTTCGTTCTGCCTTTCTACTTCTCATCTTCCACCAACGACTCTCTACGAGATAGACGCATCGAATTTACTAAGGATTCCCCAACTGTTGAAGCGAACGAAATCTCTCTACCAACTATTCCGATCAACTCTTCGACCACGTCATCTGATCTTTTTGACATATTCCCATGGTCTTGTGTTCGCCAAATGCCGCCCCACGTAAGATTACCTGCAAGCACTATTGTAAACTCCCTCTCATGCGCCAACAAGTAATTCTTCTTAATGCCTTCCTTACGTTTATGAATACTACTCTCTCCCCTACTGAGCAGTTACCGTGTATTTCCCAGATGTTCATCTACCACTTTTTCCCTTCGTCTACAATTTGCCCGTCCTCCAATTTCGAATTTTTCTTCTATTTCTCATCTTAAGCGTCGAGCTTCCGGTTGCTGGAAAACCTTCCGCCAAAATCCTTCTTCTCTCAACCACGAATATCATCTAAAATCTCGGAAGTTGTTCCGCAGAGCCGTTAGAAAGTGTGTCAGGGATCATTTTCACGACAGACTCCGTAACGCATGTATTTCTTCTCATCCTTCGAATACTTGGAAAATAATAACTAATCGCTTCTCCAACTCATCGACTTCTTCTATTTCTGCCGACTCCTTCACGGAATACTTCGGCTCATATATGTACCGCACCTCCATTATACCCTACATCTGCCCTATCGTCAATGTCCATTTCGATTTTTTCACTTCTCAAGAAATTTTCGAATCTATCCAGGCTCTCCACGGTACTAAGGCCCACGGTTTCGACAATGCTTCTATTAAATTGGTGCAACACTTACCTCCATCTCTCGTTACCGGCCTTACTGATTCGATAAATTTGACTCTTTCCCATCATCAGTTCTCTTCTATCTCGCTCCTCTTCAAAATTATTCCAATTCTGAAGAAACCGAACATCGATCAAATCTCGTTAAATTCATACAGACCGATCTAAATTTCTTCGTTCCTACTGAAAGTATTCGAGAACCTCATTTTCATCCGATATCGGAATGTACTCTTTTCGTCATCCTACCAATTCGCTTATCGATCGTCATGTCGTGGCACCTATCCTCTCCTTCTCATTCTCCGTTCGGCTATAAGTATTGCCAAGGAAATGAAACTATCCTTACATATTCTCTTCCTTGATGCTACAAAGGCATTCGATTCCATTAACGTTTCTTATGCTTTTGATTACCTTGTGGGTCAACTTGTCACCATCCTCAAATTTCTCGCTCATCTCTCTGGCAATTGTACTGGATGCGTTGTTCACGGTGATTGCTCCAGTACTCATTTCCAGATTAATTCAGGAGTCCGTCAAAGCACGATCCTAGGTCCCTGGTTATTTGGTTTGGCTATCGACGGCGTCTTCCGCGAACTCAACGAAGGAAATAGAATCGCCATTGGCGATTTCTTTTTTCCTCATGTAATGGCATGCGCTGACGATTTCGTGATCATACATCGTTTACTTCGTGATTTGAAGAAATCCTATCTACGTACACCTCGTCTTCTTGCTGAAAGAGGGATTGCTATTAACGAATCAAAATGCTGGTTGCTCTCAACCGGTAATCGTTCGTTCTCTAACATTCCTCTCGCTTCTTCTACCATCTTGCTTGGCTCGCTGATCGATATGCGGTACTTTTCCTCATCCGCTCTCGATCGTATCAGAAACAAATTCTGTGTCTTTTTGGGCTTTTTTCTCCTTCTCTCCAAAATCAAAATTCGTCCCGTTAAAGATCCGTCTTTCACTATTCAGGAGTCTAGTGCTACCACTGTACTCTCTGGAGACCATCTTTCTATGCTCTGAATCTCCTGAATAGTTGGATTCGAATTGTTCTCGGAAGAATGAATTTTCCTCAAGAACCTCCATAATGAAGAATCATCCGTGGTTCTACAAATACGATTGTAGGTATCTAGTCTCCGTCTTCTCCGGATGGCTCTTGTGATATTACTTATTAACTCATTTAAAAACAACACCAGTCAATGGTTTCTCCTGCTTGACCACATGGGGGGAGACAATTCGTAGACTTTGTCGACAAAATCATTTTATTTTGTATCATAATTATAGTTGAACTAAAAATTATCTTAATTTACTGGGAATGGATTAAATTGAAAGAGTTTATTAAATGTGGAAAGAGTTCAAAGAATTATCTCTTATAAATTTGGTGAAGTCAATTATTTTTTCGTTAATCTTCATTTTTTGATCATTTCATAAAAACCTAAAAGTTTCCCACTACAAATTTTGCAACTGAGCGAAATATTAATTGGTGGAAAAACGAGACCGAATCCAATTTTATCTTTTATTGAACATACTCTATGATTCCAAGGTA
>JALJEE010000139.1:0-27743 GCA_023231475.1 Seison nebaliae | reverse complement strand
ATAAAGGAGACGTAAGTGGTAACAATTCGATAAAAGAAGGCGACGGAAATTCTGAAGTATCCATCTTCTCTAGTAAAGAAATATACCGCTTAGCCAACATAATCGGAAATGGCGGAAGATCGACGATGGAGAACATAAATGCTCTAGAGAAGGAGCGTTTGCAACCTAACAGACTTCGAATGCATCGATTATATGTTTTATAACGAATATTACTAACTAAATTTTACTTTTGACTAAAAAGTACTAAAAATAGTACTAAAGTAAATGTTTCTGATACTTTTATCCATAAAAAGAAGAATATCGACGTTATTGATATGATAATTGATGATCAATTTACGATCTATTTTATAAAATAAGATATCAGCGATACCCTGCTAAGCCCTTAAAGATTTGCACAAAAAGTGCAAAAAAAAATATAGTTTTCTGTTACCAATTGTAATAAGAATATGTATTTCTGGATTATCGATGATGCTGAAGAAGATAGGGTAATGTAAATTTTTCAACCAAGTAAAATTTCTTAGATAATGCAAAAAAACCTTTTTCGAACAATGTTCAATAATTACGTAATTATTGGATATTGAAATTTTTTTTTTAATATTCTGTATCACTTAAAGTTTTAGAATAGAATATTTTACTTAAAGTTAGTTATTCTTGAAATTTATCGACCTAAAATGTGATGTTCGAATCTGAAAAAGAGAGAAAAATGAGGTTTGTTAATTAATGGATTAGTTTACACCGAATTTTACATTTATTTTTCCCGAACTTAAGACTATTAAAAAGAGCTTGAACATGGCTATCTAACGGTATGCACCCCTACGTCTGTACTGCTATTTGACGAAAGTTATAAGCATTTTTTTTAAAAAAATTTTTGTCCGATTACTTTTGAATAGACCTGTATATCCATCTAATTAAGGCATTTATAAAAAATTTCTAAATTTTTGGGGTAAATTTTCCTAGAATCCAACCAATTGTCTGTTTCAATTGTCAACGGAAATTTCCTCACCCATATTTATCTCATAAATTTCTTAATCGTAATTAAAATATCTTAAGATTAATCTAATTCTTATAGATATCTGTTTTAATGTTCCTTTTTATTTTTATCTCAATATAATTTTATGCAAGGCCTACCAAAATATTATTAAACAGGTTGAGAACTGTTCAAAATAATATTTATATGGTTGAGAACTGTCCAAAATAAGAGTGGAGAAATGTTCTTCTTGAGAGGAAAATCAAACGGTTGTGATATCAATCCGGATACCGCTTCGTCAACACAGACGAAGAATAACAAATGTGTGTTCAAGTTTATAACTCAACTTCGATTTAATGTTTTGGTTGTAAAAATTGGAAAATTTTTAAAAACGTTATGATTTTCCTAGTGGGTGTATAAAAATAATATTGAGAATAATAATTTTTAATATTAGTATTATGGGGAAGATAGTGGCTGTTTGAACATTTTTAAAATTATTCTCATCTTCAACATTTTTCCAAGAGAAAAATTTCATACGGAAACAAACATTCAATATATTTATAATCTTCTTTGTTTTCTTGGTCGTTTCAAATTAAAGGGAGGCGGATCTGGTGTACGATCGCTAATTGATATAATGTTCACTCCGTTAGTTGCCAATGACTTAGCCGCTGTCTACAAAAAGTATATATTTTACATTTGAATTATGAAATGAGAATGATAAACCATTCTACCTGGTCCAACTCCTTTGATAGTAAATCTGACGTCGACTATTCCTCGTTTCGTTAAAATTTCTGCTAATTTAGCAGCAGTTGTTTGAGCCGCTACAGTAGTACCTTTTTTGGCATTTCGGAAACCGACACAACCCTAAAATAATCGTCATTCCAATAAATATGAGTGAGAAAAGAGAATTAACACATGAAATTGAGTAGAGTGGAATACCCTTATGATCTACTAGAGTGAAGAGTGTATTATTTCTTGTTGCCTTAACATGAACGATTGGTAATTGTCGATAAGCGATATTATTCACTTTAAAATCAACTAAACTTGATCGAACTGGTTGTTTTAATCTGAAGTAAGAAAATAGGAAAATTTTAATGATAAAATAGAAAAATAGGAAACAAGTCGTCATCAATTTTAGTGAGTATTGATGGAATTTCTGTTTGTGATTTGTTCAATTTCATTCCGTCTTCATTCAGTATCTCTCGTACAGACAATCTACTCATTTTATCTTTATCTTTCGTCTTCAATCCAACATATGACGATAAACTAAATGGACAGGATGTTGTTTGACTGAACAAATTCGTCCTCGTCAATTTGACACATTTCCCCCAACCCCCTAATAATTGAAGAGACATAACAACTCTGTGAAATAGAGGGAAAAAGATTTTGAAAATGAATGAAATATCTATGGAAATTTTTTGAAAAAATTATTTATTCTTTCCTAAAGTTCGTTGTTTTTCTGCTGAGTCCACTAATTTCTCCCACACTCTCAATCCTTTCCTTCTCCTTATCTGGTTCATGTATTGAGTGGCAATATTCTGGAAATCTGCTTTATCTCCCCAACGGTTATATTCCTCTTCTGTCGATGGTTCCCAAAATGGATCCATCGGAACACATTCCCAATGAGAGAAGATTAATTGTGGAGTAGTTACGAGACCAGCAGTTCGTTTTCTTAATTCGTCGAAAAATCCGAAACTTTCAACAATCGGCAATTGAACTACTACATCGAAAACTTCCGTTCCATTAACGATATCTTCTTCGATGATTTTTCCTCTTCTCTTACCTACAACCGCATGTAATTTACTTAACGCGAACATTTCACATCGGATTGGACATTTGTACATCGCCACCATCAATCGACGATGGTGACTCATCAACGCTGCGCTACATCCATTCTTCACCGCCGTTACCAATTGTCCGAAGAAATAAGTTTTCATTAATCCGATTTTCTCAAATGATTCGAGTAATTCAATCGATTCCAAATGAAATAAACAACCATATAACGGTTCTTGAGCGAGTGGTCCACCACGACAAACTAATTGAAATCCATAAGATATGGCCGTTTTATATCGATTAAATAATCGTTGATTATCATTCTCTTTTTCACTCAATTGATAGACGAAAACATTCACTGGATTCTTCAAATCAGGACCGAATGATACATAATGATTCTTCAAATCATCAATGATTGATGGAAATAATTGACATTTCAAATTTTTATTTCCTTCTAAATAATTTGAAAATTCTTCGATTAATTTCTCTCCATTTGAATTCGATTCATTTAATTCATCACATATTTCCGTTGGGAGTGGATGAATTTTTATTAATAATTTAACATGTCGATCGGCCGTCACCATCTCCACCATTCCGTTATCGATTATTCGTAAATTTTCAATTGTATCGTTATTCATTTCCGATTTCTCACCATCATTCATGTCATTAGTGAAAGTTGATTGTTGAACGAATTGCCATGCTGGTGTTGTTGTAATCGTTCGAGGATTAGCGTCGTCGATCATTTCATTTGTCATATCGATTTTATTTGGTTCGATTATCGTCTCACGAAATGGCACGACCGGTTTCGACACATGAAACGCAAGTTTTGCAAATCTCTTTCTTAAATCTTCCATACATTTCTCCAAATGGATCTCACCAGACGTACAAAGAATATTCTCTCCCGTATTCAACGATTCTAATTGTACTCCAGGATCTGATTGTGCCAATAATTTCATTCCTTTAAATAATTTAATATTTTCCGTCGGATTTTCTGCTTCCAATGCCACTTTTACGATAGCGGTGGTAGTCAAACATCTTTGGAATGGATCTGGAAATGCATTGACTAATAACGAATTAGTAATTGTCGATTCTCTCAGAATAATCTCATCTAATCCACCAATAGCACAAACGTCACCAGTCTGTACTTGATCGACTCGTCGCAAATCTTTTCCGATCATCATGAACAATGATTGAACATATCCCACAGAGAGACCTGGTGGAAATTTAATTTTGATGATATCATCATCTCCATCAGTTTCTTCTTCATTAACAATTTTTCCGTTACGATAAAAAATTGAAAATTCATGGAAAAAATGATCTCCTTTAAATTTCATTTTTTCTTTTAATTTTTTCATAAATTCTTTTCCTTTCTCCTCATCATAAGATGGATGTAAAGAGAAAATTAAATCTCCCACTTTCATACTTCCTTGGAAGACGCGAGTAAATGCTAAAAATACAAGATCTTCATCTTCATTTCCATTTTCTAATTTTTCATCATTTCCATCATCATCATCATCATCATTATCATTTTGACGATTCAATGCATCAAATTTTCTCATTTTTTTCCGTCTTTCTATTATCTCATTTCGTTCTTTCAATTTCTCTTCTTCATTCAATTCATTCATTAAATTCATTGTCGTTCTTTTTTCGTCTTTCATTTCACATTCACTTCTCGTCATCGCTATCATTTTGGAGACGTAACTAATCATATCATCATTCTCACATCCGATCGTTTCCAATCGTTGATGTAACATTTCATGAGGTGATGGTAAAATTGAATAAATTCGATCAGTTAACACTTTTCCGATGGGAATCCAATTGCCGATAATCGTCTGGATAACTAAACGACAATCAGGTTTCCAAACTGATTTCGACGCCGTTAATTTACTCATATCAAAATCTTCTTCTTCTGGTAAACCGATTGAGAGGAAGTCACGTCGTTTCAATGATAAATTCAATATACTAATCATCTTCCTAACAGATTTCATATTTCTACAATCATCAAATTATAAATTTGAAATTTGAAATTTTTTTAAAACTTCTCTTCCAATTTTTGGTAAACAGTCCAAATCGGTTTCAAAATTAATGTCTCGAATAATGTCATCTTCTTCTTCGCCTATTACCATTAAATTATTAAGATATTCATTAAGAGCATGAGTAACATGAGCATTCTTCATAATCTTCTTCGTCTTCTTATCAATGTAGAAATCTCCCCATAAAGTTTTATGAAGAATTTGTCGATTAAATTTCAATTTATCTTGATAAAATTGAGCAAATTCTTCCATTCTATAAATGAACAAATGAATATTTTAATAAAGAATTAATTATTTCTAACGTGAATGCCCATCCATCGATGGCTGAAGCGAAAACAACATTATTTTTTATTGGCAAAAAATAATCTTCAATCTCTTCCTCATTTTCATTCTTTTGTAGATTCTTTTCAAGAAATTGTTGTGCAATAAATGCATTAATTCTTTCATTCAATAAATCAAATTTAAATTATAAAAACAAATAAATAAATAATAATAATAATTATCATTATAAGAATTATAAAAAGGAAACTCTTGAATCAATTGATAGAAACGAATTGATGCTTCTTCAATTGTCAATTTGAGTTCGGTGATGAATCGATCGATTTTATTCAAAACTAAAATCAATCGAATATTCTCATTATGAGCTGCTAAAATTGTCGCTTTCGTCTATATCTAATAAATTTCATTCAAAAAAAAAAGATGAGAGAAACTTGTGGACATAATCCTTCAACCACATCCACCACCAATAATGCTCCATCACATAATCGAACGGCGCAACTGACTTCCCCCGAAAAATCGACATGTCCAGGTGAATCGATGAGATTTATCAGAAATTTTTCATTTTCCGAATTCTCACACGACAATTGAATACAACATGATTTCATAGTAATCTTCCTCTCCTGTTCATCTTGTCGATAATCCAAATAACGCAGCTGTTAATCATAAAAGGAAAGTTTTAAAAATTTTTAAAAATTTCAAAAAAAAAAAAACTTTTCCAGAAGATTTTTTTGAAATAATTCCAGTCGACGCAATTAAAGTATCAGCAATGGTTGTTTTTCCTATTGAATTAAATGTTGAAATTAGATTATAGAAATATTCTAACCATGATCGACATGTGCTAAAATGCAGACGTTTCGAATCGAACTTTTTTCCATCTTTTGGAATTGACCAAGAAATTTCTCAAAAGCTCTCGATTTAGATTGATGATAAGTTAACAATTATCATATCAGTCAGAAATTGAAAGAAGATATTTGTTTTTTGAATTCATAAATTTCTCATTTTTCATCATTTCCGTCAAAATGGATTCCATCACACCCTCCAATTGTCCTGGACCAAAGAGTAGCAACGCGGGAAATGAAGAGCCGTGTAAAGGATGTCCAAACGCGAAATTGTGTCAAAGTGGCGAAATAGAAGTTGATCCGAATATCCGAATAATTGGAGATAAATTGAAGGGATCAGTGAAGAATGTTGTTCTAATACTTTCGGGGAAAGGAGGAGTGGGCAAATCGAGTGTTGCTGCGTCATTAGCAGTGAGATTGAGTGAAGAATATGAGAAGAAAGTGGCATTGCTCGATATCGATATTTGTGGACCGAGTCAACCAAAAATTTTCGGTTGTGAAGATGAGTCCGTTCATACGAGTAATAGTGGCTGGTCACCGGTGACAGTTTCCGATAATTTATTATTGATGTCAATCGGTTTTTTGTTACCATCAAAAGATGACGCGGTCATTTGGCGAGGACCAAAGAAGAATATGTTAATTAAACAATTTCTTTTGAATGTGGATTGGTTGGAGAATGAGGAAGAGGAAAAAATTGATTATTTAATTATCGATACACCACCAGGAACGAGTGATGAACATTTGAGTATCATCACTTATTTGAAAGAAATGAATAACGTCACGTCGATTCTGGTGACAACACCACAACAATTATCGTTAATTGATGTGAGAAAAGAGATTAGTTTCTGCAAAACTACGTCTCTCCATTCTCTCGGATTAGTCGTCAATATGGCATCGTTCCAATGCGAACATTGTAATGGAGAGAATTGTTACTTCACTCCAAATAGTGGATCAGTGCACGAAATGTGCACGGAAAGAAAAATCGATTTAGTCACCACAATTCCCATGAGGAGATCACTCATGATCTTTTGCGATGAAGGGAAATTGTTGGAGAAATTCAAGTCCATCGATCAATCATTCATTGAAGGCATTGATGGAATTTGTGTAAAAATTTTTAATTATTTCAAATAAAATAAATTTATTTAAAATCGAAACAAATGAGAATGTAAGAAAATAAAGAGTTATTTTTCACGAAATTATTTATTCAATTCCGTTTTCAATTTTCTTAACGCCAATAACCAATTCTTTACAATGTCCTGATATTTACTCAGTTCCTGAATTTGTTGGAATGCTTCAGACCAATTCGATTCATTTAACGAATCGACAAAAAGAGATAAATGTAATTTAATATCGTCATTAAACTTCTTATTCCTCCAATCTTCTTCGATTTTCGATAATTTCGTTTTGATAAATTGCTCAGCTGTCGGATTCGATACACTACTCAACTTTCCATTTAATTCTTTCATTATCTCATTGATGTTTTTCGTTTTCTGATTATTTTTTTCTTCATTCAATAACTCGCCGCCCCCACAATTATCATCCAATCGCTTCAACGAATTCGATGAATTCTGATGGAATAATGTGGCTGGAGGATCATTCCATCCTCCCAACATCGCTATCGGTTGCTTCGAACCAGGTATCATGTCTTGATCCTGATTTATAACATCTTGTTTCGTCGTCATTTGGACAATCTTCTAAAAGACTTCAAACAAATGTCAACGTATGGAAAACTATTGACAATTTCCTTCTACATATTTTTATTTAATCATTCTAGTCAACTTGAATGAATTCCTGCGAAAATATATAATTATTTTTCTCATATTTAAATTCCTCGGCTTAAATAGTCGAAAACTTTAAGAATAATAATTTTTATTTTAATCTCTAATAAACTTTTATTCGATTGTTCGAATCTATTTGAAGAAGATTCTTGAAATTTAAGCTCTTTTCTAAATTAGAAATTATATTATGTATTAATGCGCTAAAAAAACTCGAGTCTCTAATTGATAAAAATTGTTGAAAGACGAATTTCTTACGATTTGGCAATTTAAATTTGAGATGAAAAAATTAGAATAAACAACTTACTACAATTGTTAAGTTAGAATTAAACACAAATAGTTTAATGAATTAAATTAAAAATTTAAGTTAAATTATGTTATGTGCTTAAGCTTTTGGATTCGCTTCGTCTAACGATTTTGTTTTATCACCCGTGCGTTCATTTTCGTTAAGTGCGACTTTACTACGGTTTTCAAGACCTTCCAATGTTCTATTTGGAAGATTAAGATAGGAATTTAGTACTTAAAAATTGTTCAATAACTTTTTTTTTACTTTTACGATAGTATGTTTAGCCTTCTTTTTATAGAAGAACCACCATACTAATGCAGCGACTATAGCCAAAAGTAGGATGAGTATTATCACACTGATGATAATTGCGACAGATTTCCCTAAATATAGATTCAAAAAAATAATATAATTCAAAAAATATTCTAAATAGTAACCGTTCGTCTCGGTGAATGTTTCTATGAAGCCATTCAAACCATCCTCCTCACCCATACCTAAAAGAATGAATGTTTAATTTACCAGATAAAGAAATAAGATACCTTCAGTCCGT
The DNA here is from genome assembly GCA_023231475.1 of Seison nebaliae. Lineage (NCBI taxonomy): Eukaryota > Metazoa > Rotifera > Pararotatoria > Seisonacea > Seisonidae > Seison > Seison nebaliae. The sequence goes on along the minus strand of JALJEE010000139.1, from coordinate 19,244 downwards.
ACAGCAGTTGTATCTGAATCTCCTTCGTTTTGATTCGAATTATCATTTTTTCCTTTATCAGTTGATAATCGTTTAGTTAGGGATGATGACGGTGTTGTATGTCGTCCTTTAGGTGTTGTAGGCGATGTAGATTTCGTTGATAAAGTTGATTTTAAGTCGGATTTGTGCTTAACCATATTGTTTTCGTCACCCGTTTCTAATAATAAAAAGAATAGGGTCGAATTATTTTAAAGATTATTTTTGGGATTTGTGAAATTTTTAGTCTACAAATAAACCAAATTTGACTGGGAAATTAATTCACGAAAAATTGAAGAGACGAAGTAAGAGACTAATAAAATAAAATTAACTATATGCATGAGTTCTATCTTTATACACCTCAACCCGTATTTTTTTCCCGTTTAATATGGCATCACATAAGATGAACGGTTCCTTTGTAGCTGCATGCTGTTTTAGGTTAAGAGTCTTTTCTTTCAACACCGCAGTGTTTTTTGATTCTTTAATATCTTCTCCCTTAAAATTAAATAATTTAATCTCTATTCGAATGAAAATCGAACTAAGCACATATTCAATTGATCCGCATTAAATCCTGCCGTTTTACATCTAGTTTGAAAAGAATGATATATTTGCTACATTTATGAACTTGCCAAACCTGCTATAAATAGGATATTCTCCTTCAACGAATTCCATGACGTACGTCTGTGTTGATGCATCGTAACAACCTCCTGGCTATTTTTTAAATAAATCATTCCATTCAATCTAATTGGGGTGGAAACTAACATCATCTTTTAAAATCATCTTCGTAGTGTTCTGTATTATATAATACTTTTTTACTAATTGTTAAAATAATTTATTATACAAAACTGATTAAAGATGTAACAGCTAAATAGTACTTTTGCATAAGTGCTTCCGTTACAAATTTTCGGTAGATCAACATATTTCACTTTAAACTTTTTACAAAACAGAGTGTACGTACCACCTAACAATACATTCTGTCGCAATATGGCAGAAGCCCATCCAATGAACGATATACCTACTAATATTATTATACCCAATTTTCTCATGACTCATAAAAATGAAAAAAAAGAATGAAATTGAAATTAAAATGAATTTTACGTTTTACGTTTTCTCCTTTACTTATTTATTTAGATAAGAAAAAGACGAATGAAAATTAAGATACTAACAATGTTATTTCGAATTCGGGTTGTAATTTAGGGAATCTCGTAGAGGTATTCACCTTATGGAGGAATTTATACAGTTATTGAATACAGTGTATTCACTCAAATATCGGAGCGGAATTCACTCGACTGTTCACCTTATAAAATATTATTCGGAAGGCAGTTCATCCAAAAGGAGTTTTTCTGAGATTAATTCATTCAAATTTGAGGATTTCGGAGAGGAATTCACTCTAATTTGAAATTGTCCAAGAGGAATTCATCTTCTTTCACTTTTTCGGAGAGAAATTCACCTTTTAATTTCACATTTTTTTGGAAGAGAATCAGCGTGAATACCTCTCCGAAATTTAAAGTGAATTCTTCTTCGAACACAAATAAGAGAGTGAATCAAAACACAAAGTGAATAGCGTTCCGAGACCCTAATTGAGGATTAGTTTTCTAATAATTTCCTGTCTATTTACCCAATATTCTATGTTAAATTAACTGAAATTTAATAAATTCCAGGAATTCAATATGTAGATCATCATAAAATTTACGATACTAATTTCTGTTCTTTCGGTGTTAAACATTATTGTTTATTAGTTTAAAAAACTTTAATTTAAATCCCAATGTAATTATAATCAAATAAAAAAAATTTTTAATTCCAAATCTTGAATCGTGAAACAACGCAAATTCCACGATATCGATTGAAAAATAATTATTTCTCATCTTCTTCAATTTTTTTCTAGTTTATGTTTTGAGTAAGAGTTTAAGTGATACCATTCGAAACTCCCAGAAACTTATTATTTGTGATATAATATTTTCCTACAAAACAGCAGAAATTACTAGAGAAACTAGGAACATGCGAAATTTACTTTTACAGAGAAATTTTAATTTTAGTTCAAGATCTATTAATGATTGGAATCAATCTCGTTCTCATTCAGCATGTACAGTAGATAAAAGTAGACAACCATCGAACGAACTTCAACAGTTAGAAATTATACAGAAACAAATCGGGAATTTTATATTTACATTTATTAATCGATTATTCACAATGTATTTTATTTATTATTTTATTGTTTCTCAATAAGAATATCACAATTAACCAATATGAATTATAGTTTTGAGTTATTTTCAATAGTATTTCAATTTAAATATTTTTATATTGTTCATTTCTTACGGATCAATCATGATATTTAGTAAAAACATTTGAGAAATGAGGGAATTGACTGAAAATGTTTCGTAGAGGAACAGGCAGTTCGAAGTGGAGTAGTCAAGTCAGAAAAAATAAAGTGATTAAATAAATAAAAGGAGGGAATAAATGGTCAATTAATCAGTCTAACCGGTAAGTTTTCTTGTCTTTCCAAACTCATAACGGTCAACCTGTGAGATCACATGTAAATAACGAGGCAATAGACAAATTCCACTTGTCAATTATCTATTGTGAGTAAGATTTCTTCTCATACATGTGCTCTCCCAACTTCTTGATATATGGGCAACGTACATAAATTATTTGTCACTCTCTTACTCATTAACCTCCCCATTTGCCGATACGCAACATACTGTTTTGTTCGTTTAGTTATCTGGAAACTTGATGAAAACCAATAAACTTTTTCAAATAATTTTCATTATTTCTAACAATCTGTTCGTATCACTTGTAGTCTGTTCCGTATGCCATTGATTGCAACGTTTGAACTCGAGCTCTTACACATAAACTACAAAAGACAAATTTGACTTTTATCATCAGAACGGTCTTTTATAGAGATAAGAATTTTCTTTTATCTTTTTCATGCGTTGCGGCATTCTATAGACAATTTATATGATACAAAACCTATGAGTTTTACGAAGAAATTATTGAGAGTTTCATTTGACATTTCATTTCAACCAAAAAAGTTCCAAGATTACTCATTTTTATACATATCTTTCGATGTAACAGACCGTCATTTTTCTTTCCATTCGACACACGTCTTTTTTTATAGTCATTTACAATTTTTTTCACACTTTACATTTCGATGGTTATTGAACAATTTTTTAAACGTGCAATTTGGGATGGAGAATTAATTCCATTCAATTTATTATTAATTGTATTTAGTATGATCTTGTTGGAATTAATTAATCGTTCAGGATCAACATCATTCATTTAAGACTGGAGAAAAGAGGAGAGATTGTCGGAAATGATAGAATGAAAATTCGACAGAGAAAAACGTTAGAGAAGAAAATGAAGATAGAAACCGTGCGAATTGATGACTCGACTGGGAGATTGTTTACTTCCCATCTTTTCACATTAAATGCCGCCACTATTAATAGAGGAGAATGAGAATTTGAAAAATTCTCTTCAAAAATTTCACAGGAAATTTTTCCTCAATCAGATCATTTTTACTCATCATTTTTCGACGACGAATATTTTAACCATTTCTCTCTCTTTCTTTATTTCTCCACTCCCTAATCAACAATCATTCAACAGAGTGAATCTAATTGGATGTTGAGGTCATGCATCGGCATTGATTGATGGAATGATTTCGATCAATGAATAAGTGATTTCTAATCAACCTCCATATTCCGACATGAACTTTACACTTTTCCAATAATTCGATTATTTTTATTCTAATCGAATGAAGTCACTATAATCATCCATTCTATATATAATAACCTTCCCACCTATTCACAATTCATCTGCATTTATTCAAACATTCCATTTTCTGCATTCTTCATTTTTCTGCAATTTTCTTCCGCAGTATCTCTCCAAAATTTAATTCATTTATTTTTCTGAAATGTTAATTAGAATTTTATTATTTTTCAAAAACACTTTATGTTCGTTTTAATTATGTAATTATTATTATGTATTTTTTTTTTAATTGCCAAATTTTTAAATTATTGCTCAATATGTGTATTGGAAATGAAGCCAAAATTTTGAATTATAAAAATTATAATTTTTTTCTTCAAATATTTATTTCGTTTTTGATATTTTGAAAAATTTCAAAAAAGTTTGTCCAATTCCGAATTCTATTTTTTTCCCATTCATTTATATAGAAACCGTAGTGCTCTCCAAATAATCTGAGTGTGCGTGTGTGTGTACGGTGAGATTGCTTCGCATTTGAAAAAAGAATTTTATACAAAAGAAATGAGAAGTGTCCAAACTCCAAATATCCATCATCTCCGATTAGGGATGACTCCGAAACGGATAAATTTTGATATTAATGAAAAGAAATATTTGATGAATTCCAGTCCGACTTGTGATTTGGATGATGATCTCGATTCGAATGATGGAAGTCAAATGGAACATTTCGGTAGATCAATCGCCACTCCTCTCAAACGGTTGAGAAAGGAGAGACCTGGTCTACATGAATTGAGAAGATGTGAATCGAAAGGAAAGAGTTTTAGCGATACTCTTTTGGCCATTGATCATGGTCCAATGGGAGAGAGACGACAATTGATGAATCCATCATCGTTCGGTAAAAGTCGAATGGAAATGACAGAATTTGGATATAAGAAGAATTTGGAAACAAAATTTGAATATAATCGTAATCCATTCTCACCAGAATCATGTTTACCGATTTTTGAGAAGATGCAAAAAGATCGTCAAATGTCTTGCTCTTCCACCAATTCCTGTTTGTCGAATGGATGTTTTTCATCATTAAAAAAGAAGGGACGACGACAACAACAACAACAGTGTTCATTGAAAAGACGTCGAGTATTAATGATGGATATCGATGATGAGAATTCGTTGAAAAAAATAAATTCTTTAAATTCCATTTTTGATCAAGAGAAGATAACTGGCAAATTACCAACAATATCAAATCAATCGATGAATGATTATGAAGTACGATATTGTGAATTTTATAAAAAATTTTATAATGATTCCAATGACGAAAAAGCGAAATCAGATTGTGGTTGGACGAATAATGGAACGAACGTTCTGGAAGAGATGGAAGATATGGAAGATAGTCGAATGGAACAATCGACATCATTGTTTGATGATTTGAAATTGGTGGGATCGAATTCACAACGTTTCGATGAAGATTTCACCAAACATCAATCCGTCAATCATGGTGATTTTGGAGTGGTCTATTCATGCATTCACCGTTTGGACGGTGTGAGATATGCGGTGAAAGAATGTAAATTGAATGGACGAGCACCGGTGAAAGATTATTGTCGTGAAATTTGTGCCATGTCATGGATGTCACAAGACGTGAATATGTCGAAACATGTCGTACGTTATTTTAGTTCATGGTCATCACGAACATCTAATACTGTTTATATTCAAATGGAATATTGTAATTTGGGAACATTGATGGATTTGATGACATATGAATCATCATTGGAATTAAATAATCATTTCTCTCAATCAACCATTCTCACTATGATTCTTCATATTAGTAAAGGTCTCTCATATCTTCATCAATTGAAGATGATTCATCGAGATATTCGTCCTTCAAATATTCTATTGGCACTCAATTCGAAACATAATTCTCATCGTAATTCTCTCTTTAATCTCATCTTCAACAAATACAATAACAACAATAACAACAACAAATATAACTCGAGTAACAATATGACAATTAATGAAAGTTTCCTCAATATAACATCATCGTCATCGTCGCCACCATCATCGACGAATAAAATTCCGTCATTCTGGAATTCGGATCATCAATTAGATTTATCGTCTCCAGATCATTGGAAACGATGTTATGAGAATTTGAATTATGATAATGATATCATTTATAAAATTGGCGATTTTGGAACTACACAATTGGTCACTTTAGCTGGTGATTGTGACGAATGTGGAGACGGATCATTCATTCCTCCTGAATTCTTCACTTCTACCAGTCTTTCATTCGAACAATTATATCGATATGATGTCTTCTCATTAGGTGTGACGGCATATTGTATGGGATTGATGAAAACGACAAAATTAAGTGACGAAGAATATTTTCATTTGACAAATAATCAAGTGAAGGAATTGCCAAATTATTCGGATATATTCAATCATTTACTTTTCCAACAATTGTTACAAGCAGATGTGAATAAACGAATCTCTTCTCATCAACTCGTTTTCTGCGTCTCTCAACAACTCTATGAAAGTGAAATGAATGAACTTCATTATTTACTTCCATTTCTTTCCTCTCGTCTTCAAAAATTACTCTTCAATAACGATCAACATGATCTTATTTCATTCGCTAGTCCTCGACAACCGACAATCGTAACAAATAGTCACAAATCAGCACCGCCAATTCTATCGAAATCTCTCGAATTATCTTATCATCATATCGAAGAACCGAGACGTCGTCATAGTCTAAATTTCCAATCGCCATTGAAAGTGAGTACTCCAAAAGAACAAGTTAGTACTCAAACAACTAACATTTTCCATCCACTTCATATTGGAACGGAACATAGACCATATCCATCCAATACCAATTCATCGTTAAGTAGTCTCTTCATTTCTCCTCCATTATCACGAGATTCTTTTAAAACTCCAAAAAATGAAATCCGTTGGAATTCTTTCAAATCAAAATGTTTCACCACTTCCCACAAATCACAAAATATTCAAATTGATGAAAATAATAAAGAAAAAATAAATAATGATCAGAATGAAAAGAATGATAACAACTTTCTACCAGAACAACCATTAATTGTGAAATATCATTTCAGTAGAAGACATACAGATCATCAACCGACAATCCGCAATGCTCCATCATCAGCAATTGAAGGTCGTCGAAGAACGTCATCTGGTGTCTCCTCCATTCATGAGACACTCTATTCCGATACTGAGATAACATGAACTATTTTCTACTGAACTTTCAACTTCTGAATTCAGTTGCCATTCAATAAATTCAGGAAGAATCTCACCTGTCAACATTTGTTCGTCAGCAGTTCCAGCTATGTCTCCTTTCTCTTTTCCTCATTTTAAATTCGTTTTTCTCTCAACAACCCAACAATTGTTTCATCTACACTTTTTCAAATTCTTCAAAAAATTTTCAGTTTCAAAAGTTCATTTTCGTCTTATTTATTCGGTGACATTTCTTCTTTTTATCGTTCTCGTCAATTTTTTACCGATAACATTTTATTTGTAATCTAATTCAATTTATTGCATTATGTAAATTGTGGAAGGCGACTTCTCTCTTCATTTTTCACTCAAATATAAACTAAAGATCTTCTTTATTTCCAATATACTTTCACCAACTTTTTCTCACATTTACAATTCTTCTTGAAGAATTCCACTACTTTCCAAAGTTCCATTACTCCTTTTTCGCATTTGAGCAAAACAATTCCGATAAATTTCACAAATCTGCAGTCATTATTAAAATTGTTTATAATTCCTCAAAATCTTCTCCGATAATGAACGGAACAAATCCTTTCTAATTCATAGACGAATTCATGCCACGATTCTAAACTTATAAAAAATTCTTAATTTATTCGATATAAATAGAACATATAATAAATAAATATGGTTAGGAAACAATTCCCAAAGAGTATTTTAAATATTTAGAAATTTAGTTGTTTAGAAAAATGTATGGATTAAATTCATCAAAATTCATTATCTATTTCAATTCATCGATTTTACTTTCTCTGAATTATCATCCACTTTACCAATGGAACTTGTAAAACTAATTTTGTTCATTGAAGCTTTTGATGGACGGATTGAAAGGAGTCTAAGAGAATTGTTAAAAGATTAAAAAATATTGTTAAATCCACAAAATTCCTAACTTTTTCAAATGAACAGGCATTTTTGGTTTTTTATGCTTTCGTCGTTTAACGCGGAATAAGAAACCGAAACATAATCCGAAGATGACTAAGAATACCAAGCCAGCGGTAATGAATGCTTTTTCACGTTTATTTAATGGAGGTGTCGAATCTGAATAAGAATTAACGTTAAAAATAGTCATATAGTCAATGTAACAATTGGTCAGCTCTTCGGTTAAGTCTTCAATACTACCTAGAAAGAAATAAAATTAAAATTAAAGTTATGTTCTTTTCTTTTTACTTTTACATAATTCTTAACGAGAAATACTATTTATGATAATTGTCATACTTCTTGTCTTAAAATTGAACATAAATTTTTATTTTAACTAACTGAAAGCTATGGTTAAATTCTTAAAAGCGGTTGCAATGCGAAGATGCCGCCCCACTTGCTGATAACATTCCAAGAAAGGTTCATCAACAATAGTCTCCGCAATTGTATTAGTTGCTATTTGAAGGTTCTTTAATTTTTCATCTTTACTAAAGTCATCTCCCTTAAACAATTATTTTTCGTTAATAATCTAAAAGTTTAAACTACACAGAAAGAATATGAGGGCTTTCCGGGATTCTCCTTTTCACATCTATATTTCACATATTCATCATTTGCTTATATACTGGAAACTTTATCTAAATAGTAACCTTATTGTGAAGAGATACTGTCCTTCAATAACCATTTGTGTATAAGGACGCTTTCTGTCCGTATCACAATTTAATGGCTAAGGAAGAAAATATTATATCAAAATATATGAAAATTGAACACTAGAAAGATATTTCATTTGTTTTTTGCCATCAATCAATGTTGGATAATTTTGTCCTTATAAATGAATTTTAAATTATTAATTTTATTTAATACATTACATTGTTAACGACTGAAAAGAACTGAAGTACCAGGCCTAGAATCGTTGCACATTGCCGGTAGGTCCAAATAAGGTTTTTTTAAGGTTTTGCAAAAGTTCACATAACCAGTCATCTTAAGATGAGCACGCACAACTGCTGAATTGGTTTTTACAATACCAAAACGTATCGGTAACAACAGGAGAAAAGTAAACAAATATTCTTTTATTATGTTCATCTGTTCTCTCGAACTAAAAAATGGAATAAAATTGAAGGGAAAAAAAATATTGGTTTTGTTCTAGTTTTTGTTTTAACTAATATTTATAGATTTCGTTTCTATCTCATTTCACGTTTTAATTGTTTCACTTAATCATTTATTTGGTATTTGTTGTCGCCTAAATTACCCCTATTAATCAACTGACAAATAGCCATTTGTTTTAATTAAGCCAAACTGTTTGATTTGAGTACAACTTTAAAATCATTTGAAGCCAATTAATTTCGAATAAATCTTCTTTTACAGACTATAGTCCGAAGTTCGGACCCCGAACTTTCAAATAATAATTTCCAACAAATTTCAAATTAACTCGACAAATATCGACAACTCACGTCAGTTGTCAATAACTCGAAATAAACTCGAGTCGAAAAATTTTTTTCTCTCCCAGCAACATCCGCAGCATCAGAGCATATTTTCAGTCGTGCTTCCTACCAGTTAGGAATGAGAAGATGGAGGTTAAACTATGACAAATTAACCTAAGAGATCTATTTTAACATCACTAAAAAATTTCTGAAATAATAATTCTGTAAAATATAAAATAATTCAAAAAATAATTGGCAAAAATTAATATTGTTTAAACAAAATTGTCCAGACAATATTAAAAAATAGAACAAATAAGCTGTCGGACATTAAATTGACCGTTTGGTAAAGTTTAGACAACTGCTGATACATTAACACTCGAAAGATTTTCATCGTATTCTGATCGTTGTAGTTAATAAAACTATTTTAGAGTTCTTTGCACTTTTATCATCATAAGTTAGTTATCATAGAAAAATATTCTGTCGAATTATAATAGTAAATGAGTAAAATGAATTATAAAACATAATGGATAAAGTAGCAATTTAGATGATGTAGGGTACCTTCATGTGATAAACGGAAGGCATTTTGAGATATCCACTTTTACAAAAGATACTTCATAGAACAGAAGTTATTACCTGTTTTATAAAAATGAAAAAGTGCCCGATTACTTTAAGTTGTTACTGTATATTATATGATTGAACATTGTTGAACATTAATTATAGATCTTAAACTATTAAAACTTTTTTTTAAGCACAAGATTTCATGACTAATGACAAATACTAATCGTAAGACGTTAAATGTTTTCATGGGGGTATCGTTTTCAGCTTGCAAAGAGTTTCTATATTCTGATTATAATCCATAATCTACATAACTTAAGTTATGTATATAGATAATTATCTATAGATAAGTTATCTCTATATTATTATTTATATAATATATCTACATAATTTCAACATGAAAAATGAAAATTTCAGAAAAAACAATTTTTTAGGAAAATGGATTCATTTAAGGAAATTACTTCTCGAAAATATTTGTGTTACGTGATAATAAATTTGATTATGAACTTTTGATATTCAAAGAAACCGCAATTCAATTGAAAAATGACAGTTAAAATTGAAAAAAAACCGGTTTTCATTTTCGATATTAATTTCTTCTAATACCGAAAAGATTGAATTTAAATTTGCTGAATTGGAAAATAGTTTTAAGACAGGAAAAAGTTTACATGCTTTAAACTATATAATTTCCACAAAAAAAATATTGAGAAAAAAATTTCAAAAAAATTCCGAAATAGGAAGATCATTTATCTCCATTAAGGAGATTAATTCTCGAAAATCTTCCATGTTGTTTTGCTTCAGTGAAGAAAGAAAATGAAATTCAATTGAAAAATGAAAGTCCAAATTGAATGAAAAATTGGTTTCCATTTTCGGTTTTGATTTTTTCTAATATAAAAAGGAACTTTTTTATCTTATTTCATTAGAATAGCTAATACGTAAGTAAAAGTTATTTTTTTTTCTTTTTCCTTTCTTAATGTTTATTTTCTTTTTTAGATGATAAATTATATGCGAAAATTTTTTAAAAATTTCACCGGACGAAGATTGGCCAACCAAAAGTTTGGGCCAATGCAATATTCGGAGGAAAAAAAGTTGGACTCACGTTGCCCAAATGGTCAATCTTCGTCCGAGTGATAGAATCCAATGTACCTCTGGTGAGAAAATGGTACCAACTAAAATTTTTTTACGGCGTTTTGTTTGGTGGTTTTGCTTTCGTTTTTTGGTACTACTATTGGTGATTACTTTGTTTTATTTTATTGTATTGATATTTTTTTTATGTGTTTTATTTTATTGTATTTAGATATTTTTAATGTATTTTATTTCTTTCTTTATTGTTGTATTTGTGAATAAATATTTATCATTCGTCATATTTGGATATTGCTCCCAATAGCTAATATGGAAATAGAAAGTTTCATTGAAATCGATGAAATTCGGATACTAATATTAATGTTTCCAACCAAAAACTGACTCTTGTGAGAGTTTTACTAATTCTCGAAAATGTTTTCAGAATTAACTGTTTCACTCACCTAATACCTAATATGTTGATTTTTTTTTGAAATCAATGAAATTTGGATATTAATAATTACGATTAAAACAACCAAGAAACAATTCATATGGTTTAATATCATATGTTCATACATCGTAAGCTCAAGAAGAATTCATTGATAGTGGACAAATAATGGGGATAAATTTCATTTGATAATGATCAATGATGAAAATCGTGAAATTTGAAATTGGAGCTTTGTTTTAAAAAGAACAATTAGAAATGGTACGAAAATTGGAGAAATGTGAAGTGAAAGAGGATCATGAAATGGAATCGGAGGAGAAGAATAAATTTGAAGTAGATGAGAGAATTATTTGTCTGTATGAGAATGAGAAATATGAAGGTAGATGTTTGGAAAAGAGGAAGAATAAAGAGAATGAATATGAATATCTCATTCATTTCAAAGGATGGAACAAAAATCATGATCAATGGATGAATGAGAATACATTGAGTTGTATCGGAAAGAAATCACGATATGAATCTCGAGAAGAAAAATCTTTGAAATTTGGATTGATGAATGATATTTCAGATGACAAAGAGAAATTGAAAGAACAATTCCCAAATTTATATACCGAATATGTCTCATTTCGGTACCGAATACCTCGAGCTGTAACTTTGGCGAATAAAACGAATCAACAACAAATGGATAAACAACCACAATCACCTTCTACGGCCATTGGTCAAATGTCGACGAATATGACAAAATCGAAAAGAAGGAAAGCTTCTCTTAATTCATCATCATCTTCTTGTTCGGTTGGAATGAATCAAAAGAAATCGGAACAATCAGCAAGAGCTTCCGTTTCCACCCCAATGATTTTCGAAGATCTCAATTCAAATAAACGAAATCGAAGTGCCTCCTCATCCACATCACTCTTTTTCGAGAGTTCGCCAACTGGTAATTTCCATTCGAAACGGTATGGAAAGAAGAAGAAAATTTCAAATGACAAACAACAACATCGATCGTTTTCTATGAGTGGTACAAGTTGTACGAATGGTTCAGATGAAGAATTATCAGAAATTTGTAGAAATCTTCAAATACAATCGATTGAATCATTCGAACAATTGAGAAATATAAAATTTTATCGATATTCATCAAAAACGAATAAAATTAGAAATGAAAAAAATTTAGAAAAAAAATTCCAAGAAATTTATTCAAATTCATTCAATAAAATTCCATCAGTCATTTCAGAAAAATCATCAACGATTGACGAAAATGATATATCGATAATTCATCAATTATATGAACGGAAATATTTCGATGTCGAATTGTTTCCTTTCATTACCAGTCAAACGGAAAAGAAGAGAAATATGAGAGAACGTATCGAACAATTCAAATTGTTGTTGAGAGATGGTCCGACAGAAGAGAATCCCAACGGAAATTATCAAAAAACATTTGACGAATTAACTAAATCTCATGAATGTAATTGGAGTATCCTTCAACAATTAGATGATGTGACGAATGATTTGTTGAGAGAATCGAACGAGATAGTTCGTGAAAATAATTTTTCATTTCCAAATCAATTAGAATCACAACAATTATTTAGCGCCGTTAAATGGGGAGAAATTGAGAATGGAATGAAGTTGGTGAATTTGAAAAATTTTTTTGAAAGAAATTCCAAAAAAATTAAAATAGAAGAAAAAAAGAAGGAGAAAAAAAAGAAAGAAGAGGAAGAAATAGATATTGATACTATGTTAAGTGCTGAGAATCTTATGAAGAAAGTTCTGGAAAGTTATAATGTGCCAGAAAAAAAAAAAGAAATCGATAATAATTTATCGAAGAGAATTGAAGAATTTCCGAATCATTTGAAATTATTTAATTTCCCTTTCGAATTTGCTGATCAATTTGATATTGATTATTTCTGCAAAGAATCTATCGATGAGAATGTTAAAGAAAAAATTCTACAATTAAGTGGAATGGATATGATGGATGAGATGATGAAGGAGAAATCGAATGAAAATTGTAAAATGAACAAATTTCCATGTTGGTTAAATTTGTGTCGAATGTTCAGTCGAATTCATCCATATCTTCTTGACGATTTCGATTATATTCGACGTCAATATCGATTGATTTTCAATGAATCGATATTATCGATAAATGATCTGTTCAATTTATTTAAGAATAATTTTCGTAATCAATTCCGTTCCATTCGAACGTCATTGGAAGAAAATGGACATGAAAATCTGATGAGAAAATTCTATGAAATTGAAGAATTATTTTCGAAAGAATTAAATGATTTATATCTTCTTTTTATATTGAATTTATCCAATATAATTTATTCGTTTGAATCATATCAAGTAAAATCGATTGTAAATAAAAAACCGTTGAACTGGTATTATATGGGAGGAGAGAAATCGAAAGAATTAACCGATTTACCATTCATCTATTTCATTCGTCTTCTTTTTCTACTTCTCAATGAGATCGGTGTTGATCTTCATCATTCTCAAATCAAACATTGGATTCATCGATACAATAAAGAAATTTATGGAATTATGGAGAATGTGATGGAAGATGAATTGGATAAAAATAGAAATTTCATCGATAAATATGACGAGAAATTTCTCATGTTACTCGCTAGTCGATTAAAGGAATTTGATTGTGATGAAAGATTTATTAGTAAATTAAAATGTTTTCTTGATGATAATGTGATGGCGTCAATGATGGATGATGATGGTGATCAAATTAACAATGATCGACGATCATATAAACGCTTTCCATCACAAAACGATTCCTATCATAATGGCTGCGAATGTTCCCAGGATTCCAATCTCTTCTTCCATCAACGGAAACGTTTGAGAAATGATGATGTTTTCAATTTCGATATTCAACGGAAAGGAAAACGATCTGGTGTTTTCATTAAACATTTTCATGATATAAGAAAAGGTCGAGAATCACCATATGGAATCTTTTTACGAATCCGTCGTTTAAGACAACATCAAATTCTCAATTCTTCACATTTGGAAGAAGATTCCGAAAATTTTCTAGATCAATTATTCCAATATCGATGGTTCTTCCATTATTTGTTTGAACAAGAAATTCCATTCATTTCACACAATGCCACTATTATCTTTCTCACTTTTATATTTCAAACAATCTATCAATATTCTCCACTTCTATTCTCTCCTCTTCATTACGTCGTCTTTACGAAACAATATGCGAAACTGATTTTCTAATTTTTTCTAATAATTTTGAATAGTTTTTTAATGTATAATAAATTTTAAACCATTCTAAATTTTAAAAAGATTTCGTCGCTAAATAAAATGATTTTTCCTAAATTAAATTGAAAAATTGGATGTTCCTTATCATCTTTTTATATGATACGGCCTTGGAAGTAATTTTCATTCTACGAATTCATTTATTAAATTCATGAGTTTTGTGTTTTTCTATTATCGTCTTTAGGGAATATTTAGTTTAATTTCTACACATTTAACATAAAAATATTTTTCAGTAAAAAATTTGGTAGAGATTTATTGAAATTCGTTAAATATTAATCAGTTTTAGTCCAATAATTAGAGATATAATTATAAATGAGAATAATAAAATAAATAATGTTTATTTATAAATAAAAAATTGAAACTTTAATTGTTTTCTGCATTAATTTTCTTCAAATCTCCGAACTGTTAATCATATCACTTGTAAACTTAATGAAGGACAAAATATCAGGGATGTTTGGAATTTGGAACAGTAATTTAGAGAAATATTATCAGATGATAAACTTTTGGAGAAATATTTAGACATTAGATTTCGAATTTAGACTCTTTATCTCAAACACGTATATTATTCAATAACGTGTTCTTCTTAATCATTAGTCATTATCATCAAGATCGAAATTATTTTTTATTTTAATTTCAACAGACTATTCTAAATCTTCTAAAAAATGTATGTGAATATTGTATTTCATTTAGTATTCTTTCAATCAATTTACGCATTATTCGATCTGCTGGTTGAGAGCGAATCTCATCAACCCCAATTGACAAAGAGTCAAGAAAAATTGTTCCTTCATGCAAATATATCGACATTCATCAAACACGATTTGATTGATATTACCATTCCTTCAGTTAGACGAAACATTAGCAAGACATTCATAGGTGGAACTTTATTTAATTATACTTTGGAGTATTCAATTTTTCACGCGGTCGTCAATGGATTAGGACAGAAAACGACAATTTACCACATTCCTCCAGAAGAAAGATATCATTATTTATGTGTCTTCTTCAAATTAACTTCACTTCTCATTAACAATCCTTCATATTTCACCTATGAAAAATATTTCTTCAATATAATCTCGTCCTTCATTACAGACTTAAGTATTTTTCAAATTTCACCTGCCGAATTTAGTCAGAAATTTCACACAATCAAATTGAACATCACTAACGAACTGCCTTTTATCTGTAAATCAATCGGGAAAGCATTCAATGAAACGAAAGTTACTTTCCCTCCACAAATCGTTAGCATTGGACTGAATAGAATGGATTTCACTAAAAACGTATTTTGGAAGAGTACTATCTTATCTCTAATCCAAAACGTCCTTCCATCGTTCGATTCTATATTCAATCACAATGGCACCAAACACGGAACATGGAAAGAATTAACGAAATCATTAAACAAATTATTCTCACCATTTCAATTTAACGATGGTATGAAAATCGATCATAAATCCATCTGTGATTGGTATGTGATCGCTGCCAATGGAAAGACGAATTATAAACGGATTTTATATGGAATAGTCGGGAGACATTATGAAACATATGACCAACCTCCATTCCCTTACAATGATGAAAAAGCGAAGATATTGATGGACAATTTAATATTATCAAATGAACAGAGAGATATCCGAATAAAATTATTAGGATTGTATGGAAACCATCACATTCCATCCAATTGATATTGTTTGAATTAAACTAACATTTCGTTTTTGAAGAAAATTAATAAAATTTCAAGTTTCATGTGATTTCGTTGATATAAAGTAAACGTAAAAGAATCGCATGACCACATTGAGCTATGTTGTCTTTGAAATGGAATATTTTTTTACTCCGATTAAATTTTTTTGTTCCTATTATTCGTAAGAAGTTCCTCATTCTTTAGATGAAGGCCTTCATATTATTTCCAATTTTGATATTACTTCTCTTATTCCTAATTATCTACGAAATGAAATCGATGTGAAACAATTTAGTGAATATATAATATCCATAAAAAAACAAAAATAATAGAGAAAATAATTCACAGAAGAGAAATTTCCCTCCAATGTTCTATTATTTCCGAAATAAGACGAGAATCAATCTCCATTAAATAGATTAATTCTCGAGAATCTTCAAGATTACAAAGAAAATGAAATTCAATTGAAAAATGAAAGTTCAAATTGAATGAAAAACTGGTTTTCATTTTCGGTTTTGATTTTTTCTACTATAAAAAGGAACTTTTTTATCTTATTTCATTAGAATAGCTAATACGTAAGTAAAAGTTTTTTTTTTTTATCTTTCTTTAATGTTTGTTTTCTTTTTTAGATGATGAATTATGTGCGAAATTTTCTCAAAAATTTTACCGGACGAAGATTGGCCAACCAGAAATTTTGGCTGGTACAATATTCGGCAGGAAAAAAAAGTTGGACTCACGTTGCCCAAATGGTCAATCTTCGTCCGAGTGATATAATTCAATGTACATTTCGTGAGAAAATGGTATCAACTTAAATCTTTACGGCATTTTGTTTGGTGGTTTTGCTTTCGTTTTTTGGTACTACTATTGGTGATTACTTTGTTTATTATATTAATATATATTTTATTTCGGACTATGGCATCAGATTGGCCTTCAAAAATGAATTGCTTCATGAATCTAATGAACGAACAAGTACGAGGTAAACGACACTGAAACAATCAATATGGCTTAATATATATATGCTAAATGTATATCTGATATCCTAAATACATACTCCTAATTTTTCTTCAATTTTTCCCAAAATTTTTTTGGGCATAGAGCGTAGCAGTCCAAACATGCTGGAAGAAAAAATTTTGAAAAAAAGTTATTATTAAAGAAGTTAGAAAAAGTGGACAATATTAAAAATTGGACAAATTTTTTTCTTCTTCTTTTTTGAAAAGGACAAAAAAAATCTCGTTAATGGACAAATAAAATGTGATCAAAAAAATTTTAATGAATTAAAATGGGCTAAATGGAATGTCATTGCTCTTAAAATGTTAACAAGTAAAATTATAATTAATATCTTTATTTTGATTACGTCTAATGAGTAAAGAAAACTTGTGATAATTTATTGAATGTATATTGAATATAATTGTTGAAAAATGTAAAAAAAAATAGTTTAACTGTAAATTGATTTATATCGATTTATAATTATATATGCATCCATTATACTTCAATACTTTATCACATAGATTTGTGATTGATATTATATGTTTTTGCATCTGACAAGGGGCACTATAAAAGTTTTATAATAAAACTCTAAAAACTGAGGTAGATTAAATTAAAAGATTAAAAGGTAAAAGATTAAAATCATACAAATAAAAAGTAACTCTCCAAATCTAAATCAAATTTACAATACTATATTTATTATGATTATAGAAAATTATAAAATTATACCCCTCAGTGACAGAGAGAAATCAACAATCTTTGTAACAATGAATCATCATTGATACTTACTTCGGAAGTAATACTTCCTGGATCGTTGCCCACTCTAATAATAATAATTAGTATCATCTTCAAGATGGTCTCGCGATAGCTCAGTTGGTAGAGCGGAGGACTGTAGAATTATATGAGCTGTTATCCTTAGGTCAGTGGTTCAAATCCGCTCGCGAGAATGGAAAATTCATAGAATTTAATTTCTAAAAGTAAGGAGATGTTTTTTTTATTAAAGATAAGAAAAGTTATAAAAATAGAATATTATATTAACAGTTTATAAATATTATTAAACTCAAATACATCAAGTTTACTTTTTGGTGCGTAAGCATCAGAATCAAATCAGATTAAATGTGCCATAATTATCTTTGGATAAATCGTTGGAAATATCATTTTGACCTATCAATTTTTGAATGCGTCAACTTCGTAATAACAAGTTGATCTATCGAAGTTAAGTTTTCAAAGAAATATTAAGTGCAGAAACATTTTAGAGAAAATGAAAAACTCCTACTTAAGCGATATAGATTGACCAATTCAAAATTGGCGATAACTTTTATCAACTATTAACTATCAACTAC
Source organism: Seison nebaliae (assembly GCA_023231475.1). NCBI lineage: Eukaryota > Metazoa > Rotifera > Pararotatoria > Seisonacea > Seisonidae > Seison > Seison nebaliae. The sequence continues at coordinate 653 of JALJEE010000139.1, read as the reverse complement.
TTTTAAATAATTGTAAATAATATATGTAAACGTTTCGATGTATTGATGGGAAGTTGTCGAAGTAATTGTTCCAATATACAAAATATGAGATAGAAAACTCTGCTACATACCAATTAATATGTCCCATGTGGTCTAGGGGTTAGGATTTCGCCCTTTCACGGCGACGGCCCGGGTTCGATTCCCGGCGTGGGAGAAAGTATTTTATTATTGAGTGAAATTTTTGTTTAGCAATTTCCTACTTCAAGAATAATTACAAATGAAGTGGTTGGGGCAATATGAGACTCTCATTTTTCAAATTAGAAAAATGAAAATTTTTAAAAAATGTTTTAATTTGAAACTGGATAGAGCGAAAATGGAATTAGCATTAGAGGAATATGATAAAGGGAAGAAAGGTGATGAGCTGCAAAGGAGTTTGGAATTAATTATGCAACATTATCTCGAAAAATTAGACAGAATAAGGAGAATCTAAATCATAATAGGACGGTTTTCACATCAACTGAAGAAGCTTCGTTCTGTGAGCACTTAAAGATTTATTCCGACTTCAACATACCCGTTGAGTTCACGTTGATGTTATATTTATAATGTAATGTTAAATTCAAAAATATTATAATAAATGTAAAATAAAATTTATTTGTAAAACTGTGAGAGACAAT